>MU772354.1:190565-203632 GCA_026770625.1 Nicotiana glauca
CCTGCAACTCAAAATTCGTTACCATTACTTTCTAGATACTGATACATAGAATCTCATAATTATCATAAAATACCACAAGTCTTGATCTTTTCTAACAAAAACACAGTCCCTAGCCACATACCCTACCTTAGACACCTGATGATTACATGCAAAATCTTGAACACAATAAAACCATTCTCGAGAGTCATTCACTCCTATTCCAACTGCAATTTACCTGACTTAACGAATATAACCACTCGTGTCTTATTAGCACTCTGACAGCGCAGAACATGATCTCATACCAATACAACCAACCATCTCCCTTCGCTATACACTAAGCATTCTTTATCAGCAACAGCTCAAGACATCCTATTATTTTCACACATCTACGAAGCATCGTATAACCTTTATCAAAACTTTGCTCCACTCGTGCTATCCTCGGCTCATTTTTGCAACCAGGACTGATCCGCCAGCATACCTCGAAATAGAAACAGCATAGCACACAACCGTGCGATCAGCTAATCAACAGCAACCTCCCCAACTTGGCTTGAAGCCATCTATCAGGACACATTTAATAACCCATAATACTTTTACTCTAATGATGCCACAATATTATAGTGAGATTAACTCAAATCATTTACTAGTTTATGAAAACACAGATCCTCGGATACTGGAATCCTCTACAAACCTCGCATTCATCCCCACATCAGTTGAGTCAACTCTCTGAAGAGACCCAAATTTTCAAATTACAACACGTACCATTCAATTACACATGAGATCTTCTAACAATATACATAAAAATTATACCCCTTAAGAACACTCCATAGGAGATACCCCACCTACTTCACCTCAATTTAGTATTTCAGCACATCTTCCACCATCATACACAAAACACAGCCATTTTAGTCTTCCTGAGTCTAAACTCATTCCGCCACAAGTATTGCACTTAACTCTTAACTAGGAGATACGAAAATATTCTTCATGCACCCATAATTCGGACTACACATCAAGCCACAATAGGAATCGAATCACTTAACAGTCCATCTACTATCCTGCAGACTTCTTCGTCATTACCAAGTCATGTAGAAATATTACACAGTACCAACATACTCATTACGTAGCTATCTACCCGCCATTCCCACAATTAGGGACAACACTGAACATATAAGTTCATAACACCAGCTCACAAAATCAGCACCTTGGTGATCACGCCATAAGCAAAGATCCGGCCTCAAGTCCTCCAGAATAGCCCAACATCGAACTCACGGGATCACATCTCGCCCCTCGATCGGGGAAATCACAAGCCATCAGGGCACTTATAATACCGAGCACTCATGTACGCATACAGATGTGTGGAAGGANCCTCGAGGATAGATACAGACGTCTCTGTACCGATCCGCGAGACTCTACCAAACCTGCTCATGACTCATGAGACCTAGTAACCTAGGCTCTGATACCAACTTGTCATGACCCAAACCCACACTGGTCGTGATGGCGCCTCTCGTGAAGACAAGGCTAGCCAACTAACCCAATTCACTTCCTTTTAAAATTATTTAAACATAAATGAGTAAAGTGATACAGTTTAACAACAATAATAATCATGACTACAACCCATCACAACCCGACCGGGGTGTCAATGGTCACGAGCATCTAAGAAGTGGGAACACTACTATAGGGACAATATTATATATACAAAATAAAATCTAGAAATTAAATATGAAGTGCGGTGCCGCGGACGCTGGCGGTCACCTTGCTCAGCTACATTAGTATGTCTTCAATCAGCTAATAACCCGCTATCGGGTGAACAATACCTGCAATTGCACGCGAGGTGCATGGAGTAAAGTGAGTACTTCCAACTCAGTGGTAATAAGAGTAAATAATAACTGAGCGGTAAGAAATCACGTAAGAACACTTTATCATGCTATATAGGACAGTACAACATTTTTAAGAAAAACAGTAAAGCCGTGAAAATCCTTTAGAAAACATCTAGCTCAGTTTAAAATCTCTTTTGAAAATATTCTTTTTCCAACAGTAGGCATATGAATGCGATATCAGGTAGTGCAAGTCAGCACACAAGTCAGCCCCTCGGGCACAACACTCTATTTACAAATAACATCAGGGTATCTTGTACACAGTGCAACAAATAGCATGGATGCCAATGGTATGAGTGCTGAATGTCATGACAACATTACAAAATAAGAACAATAGCATGAGTGTAATGCAATGCATATGACGGCACACTCTAGTACCCGCAGCGGCGTACAGCCCGCTCCATTTATTTATTATCGACGGCGCTCACCGGGGGTGTGTACAGACTCCGGGAGGGGCCCCTTACGGCTCAAGCGCAATGTTAAGCTATCTCGTGACATCAATCAAATCCTAGCCAGTCATTGTTACTTGGCCAAGTGGATACCCGCGCTCACTGTGGGTGTGCAGACTCCGGAGGGGCTCTTAAAGCCCAAGCGCAATATACTGGTCAGTCAATGTTACTTGACCGGTTAGCCAATGTTACCTGACTAATTTATATCATAAAATGCCATTGTAAATGCTGTTTCAAGTCACTACTGCGGCGCGAAGCCCGATCCATGCACAGTCCAAAAAACATTATAAGCCCCTTGGGCATTTGTAAAATAGTAATTCTCAGCCCAAAATAGTGTTTAAAGTATTAGAGTTCTCAAAACTTAGAAATATGGCTGAGGTTGCAAAACAGTATTTAAAACCTTGGACTGAAGCCAAATGATATGCAAGATATGCTTAAAACAGAAATCTCAATCCACGAAGGATTCACATAGTTGGCACGAAGCCCAAACATAGCAATCAGTCCAAACTATGATTATAACAAGAAGTTTCACTCAACTACATAGTAAAAATCAACAACTGGAATGGACCAAGTCACAATCCCCAACGGTGCTCTACCCCACGCTCATATCTGGCGTGCAAGTCACCTCAATACAGCACTATGATGTGCAAATCCAGGGTTTCAAACCCTCAGGATATCATTTACAAGTATTACTCACCTCGAACTGGCAAAATCTCAAGCTTGCGACACCTTTGCCAATCAAATCGGCCTCCACGCGCATCGAGTCTAGCCAAAAACAGAGTGAATGCATCACAATATGCAAATGGGACAATACCCAATCGAAAACAATCGAATTATAGTAAGAACCTCAAAACTAGAAAAACCCGAGTCCCGCTTCTCGAAAAATTATAAAACTTACATTACCAGATTCCTCGTCTCGCCACGAGTCCATACATACCAAGAACTCCCAAATCCGAGCTCAAATGACCTATCAAATCCCTATTTAAAATATCAAAAACTCAAGCCCTAGCTTTACCCCCTTTTCAATGAATTTCCACCAATTTCCGTTTTAATTCTACCATAAACTTGAATAATTAGGCCAAGGAACTTACCTCCGTTCGATTCTCAGTCAAAACCCTAAAAAATTCTCGCCCAAGGCTCTCCAAGATGCACAACAATGGAGGAAAATAACCCCCAAGTCGCGGATGAAATGCTATTTTAAAACCCTTCTGCCCAGGCCGATTTTTGCTTCTGCGGTCCACTGACCGCACCTGCGGTCACGCTTATGCGGCAATTTGACCGCTTATGCGGTCCAACTCAAAAACTCATGGGACCGCTTCTGCAATCCAAACACCGCTTATGCGGTTTCCCCTCGACCGCTTCTGCGATCTAAAATCCACTTATGCGGACACGCTTACGCGTCCAAGTTTCCGCTTATGCGAAACTCCCCTGGTGTCACGACCCCAGTTCACCAATTGTGAACACGTCATGACGGCACCTAGTCTTCACGACCAGGTAAGCATAACACAATGTGGAAGTAATAACAATTGCGGAATAACATGAGTAATGTATACAGTTGCCGCCTGGCACTTACACTTTAATACCAATTACTGAAATAACCTCCATGACCTGGAAACCCACGGGCAACATAGGCTATAAGAAATCTTACACTGCTCTAATCACCAGAATAGTCTAATACAAAAAAGGATCAAAATAACATCTAATAACTGTGGATAAAATGAGGAGGAGACTTTGCAAATCTGCGGACGTAGCAGATGTATACCTCAAGTCCTCAATACGCTCCCTGACAGCTACTGGCGGTACGCCTGCTTAGAAGCACCTGGATCTGCACATGAAAACATTGCGCAGAAGAGGCATGAGTACACCACAGCGGTACTCAGTAAGTGCCAAGCCTAACCTCGGTTAGGTAGTGACGAGGAAAGTTCAGGGCCCTAGTGAGACAAAAACAATAAAATAGCAAGATATTAATAGTATCGAAGTCTGATGAGAACTAATGAACACAATGGTGTGATAAAACAGTTCAATGAAATATAATACTGCAAGACAAAATAGAAACACAGAGTAAATACAGCAAAATTACGAGAATACCGACGAGGGTCTCCCAGGATACCGTCCTGTAGCCCTTTACCTCAACTGTCCCATGAAACTCTCGAGATACCGTCCCGTAGTCCAAATCTCATATCAATATCAAAGGATTTCCCGGGATACCTCCCGTAGTCCAATCATCAGTGTGCAGAGGGATCTCCCGGGATACCGTCCTGTAGTCCCAAAATAAAAGTGCAGGGGGATCTCCCGGAATACCGTCCCATAGTCCCAAAATAAAATGTATGGGGATCTCCCGGGAATCAAACCAGTAGTCCCAAAGTAAACAAACAAGGGGGAACTCCCGGAATCCCGCATCCGTTGTCCCAATGTAAATGCGCAACAAACATTAGAGAAATATTCAAAAATTTAAGTACAACAATACAAGGCATCAAAGAATACTGGCCTAACAAATTCCACGTAATCACAGTTAAGACAATTTAAACAAATAGGCATCTTGGATCAATTAAACATGCTTTTCTACGCTAGCACAGGCTATGAAAGCAAGAAAAGTGAGGCAAATATGAAAGAGAATCCAAATCAAGTAGTTAAGTAAAAAATCCGGGTATCAACAATTTGCTCAAGTACGCGCTCGTCACCTCACGTACAAGGCATTAAATTACCAATTATTACATCCTAAGGGACGAAGTCCCCCACACAAGGTTAGGCAAGCCACTTACCTCGAACCGGTGCGAAATCAACTAAGGAACGATGCCCTTGCCACGAGAATCCGACTCCGAGTGGCCCAAATCTATTCGAACCAATTGCGTATTGTAAATACCATTGCAAATAACTAATTCCACTAATAAAATTAAGGCTAGGGCGAAAAATAGGTAAAATGACCAAAACGCCCCTCTAGCCAACGTCTTAGAATCGAATAATTTTTACGTTTTCAGAAACCTCGTACTCTCACGAGTCTAACCATATAAAAATCTCAGAAATCAGAGGTCAAATGCCCCTTCAAAACCCAATAGTTAGGTCTATGAAGTTTTACCCCAAACTAACCAATTTTTGATCCTTAATTCGAATTTAAAAGGTAGATTTAACTACTAAATGATGGAATATAACTAAAAATGATCATATAAATGTTACCCAATAATATCCTCTTCAAAATCCTCTCAGAATCGCCCTTGCCCGAGCTCGAAATTGATTTTCAAACTTATGAAATTGAACCCTCGATATTTTCTATTTCTGCCCATGCATTTCCGCTTCTGCGGTCCCGCTTAAGCGGTAAAAATAACCACTCCTCCGGTTTCTCACTAAAGGGGAAAATTCTGCTTTTGCGGACACATGACCGCTCCAGCGGTCCCGCTTCTACGGAAAATATGACTGCTTCTACGGTCTCTGAGGGGAAGCCAAAAATCGCTTCTGTGATTAGGAAACCGCTTCTGCGGCCCTGCTTTTGCAGATAGCTGACCGTTTCTTCAGTCTCAAAGGCCGCTTCTGTGGTTCCCAAGCCGTAGAAGCGAAAACAACAGAAGCCTGCTGCAATTTTTCCTTCTAACTTCCAAAACTAACCCGTTGAGCATCCGAAATCATCCCGGGACCCCAACCAAAAACACCAATACCACCTAATACCTTATTCGAACTTGTACCAATCCTTAAACCACCTAAAACGACGCCGGAAAATCGAATTAATCAATGATTTGAACCTAAGAACTTCAAATTCCAACCAAACTCGCTTTCGATCAAAAACCTAACCAAACCTCGTCCGAATGATATGAAATTTTGCACACACATCACAAATGACATGACGGACCTACAGCAACTTTGAGAATTCAAATCCGACCCTCGGATCAAAAACTCACTATCGAACCGGAAACTTCAAAAATTCAAACTTCGGCATTTTAAGCCTAAAAGAGCTACGGACCTCCAAATAACATTCCGAACACGATCCCAACCCCGAAATCACCTAACCGAGCTAACGGAACCATCAAATTTCCATTCCGAGGTAGTCTTCACACTATTCCGAATACGGCCATTTTTAAACTCTTAAACTCTCATTTAGGGACTAAGTGTCCCAAAACACTCCGAGTTCTAATACCGAACGTCCCGGCAAACCAAAATAGCAGAAATGAACTCAGGGAAGCAGTTAATGGGGAAATGGGGCGTAAATTCCAAAAATAACCGGTCGGGTCGTTACATCCTCCTACACTTAAATATTCGTTCATCCTCGAACGAGTATAGAGAACATACCTGAAGTAGCAAAAAGATGAGGGTACTGGTTGCGCATATCCTGCTCGGTCTCCCAAGTCACCTCCTCGGCCAGCTGACCCCGCCACTGGACCTTCATTGAAGCGATGTTCTTTGACCTCAACTTTCTGATCCGCCTATCCAAAATGGCCACTGGCTCCTCAACATAAGATCCTCAACATAAGATAGATCCTTGTCCAGCTGGACTGAATTGAAATCCAACACGTGCGACGAGTCACCATGATATCTCCGGAGCATCGAAACATGAAATATCGGATGAACTCTAGCTAGGCTGGGAGGTATGGCAAGCTCATAAGCAACCTCCCCAACTCGCCTCAATATCTCAAAAGGCCCAATAAATCTCAGACTCAGCTTCCCTTTCTTTCCAAACCTCATGACGCCCTTTATAGGCGAGACCTGAAGCAAAACCCGCTCACCAACCATATATTCCACATCACAAACCTTCTTGTCCGCATAACTCTTTTGTCTGGACTGGGCCGCACGGAGTCTGTCCTGAATTACTTTAACCTTCTCCATTGCATCCTGAACCATCTCTGTACCCAATTACCTGGCCTCACCCGGCTCGAACCAACCCACTGGAGATCTACATCTCCTATCATATAAGGCCTCATACGGTGCCATCTGAATGCTGGACTGATAGCTGTTGTTATAAGCAAACTCCGCCAGTGGCAGGAAATGGTCCCATGACCCTCCAAACTCAATCACGCATGCCCGGAGCATATCCTCCAAAATCTGAATAGTGCGCTCGGACTGTCCATCCGTCTGGGGGTGGAATGCCGTGCTCAAATCCACTCGAGTGCCTAACTCCTACTGCACTGCTCCCCAGAACCGCGAGGTAAACTGAGTGCCTCTATCTGAGATGATAGAAACTGGAATACCATGCAACCGGACGATCTCCCTGATATAGATCTCCGCCAACCGCTCCGATGAATAAGTGGTACACACATTTATGGAATGAGCGGACTTGGTCAGTCGATCCACAATGACCCAAATAGAATCAAACTTCCTCACGGTCCGTGGGAGTCCAGATACGAAGTCCATGGTGATACGCTCCCACTTCCACTCTGGGATCTCAATCTGCTGTAGCAAACCGCCCGGACGCTGGTGCTCATACTTCACCTGCTAGCAGTTGAGGCATCTAGACACGTAGTCAACTATATCCTTCTTCATCTTCCTCCACCAGTAGTGCTGCCTCAAGTCCTGATACACCTTCACGACACCCGAATGGATGGAATACCGCGAGCTATGGGCCTCAGCTAGAATCAACTCTCGAAGATCATCTACATTGGGCACACAAATCTGCCCCTGCATCCTCATCACTCCATCATCCCCGATGGTAACATCTCGAGCATCATCACGCCGAACTCTGTCCTGAAGGACAAGCAAATGAGGGTCATCAAAGTGCCGCTCCCTGATGCGATCAAATAGGGAAG
Organism: Nicotiana glauca; assembly: GCA_026770625.1. Classification (NCBI taxonomy): domain Eukaryota; kingdom Viridiplantae; phylum Streptophyta; class Magnoliopsida; order Solanales; family Solanaceae; genus Nicotiana; species Nicotiana glauca. The sequence continues at coordinate 198,594 of MU772354.1, forward strand.
ACCGAGAAACCACACAAGCTAGAACCAGACTGGGCTCTGAAAGGTCCAATCTCACGAACTGCCTGGCTAAATCCATCGCCATAGGTCTCTCTGAGGCTAGTAGATATGCCAAACTCCCCAAACTCTCCGCCCGGCGACTCAAGGCATCGGCGACCACATTGGCCTTGCCCGGGTGATAAAGAATGGTATTATCATAATCCTTTGACAACTCTAACCATCTCCTCTGACGCATATTCAAGTCCTTCTGCTTAAGCAAGTGCTGCAAACTCCGATGGTCAGTGTAGATCTCACAAGGCACCCCATACAAATAATGACGCCAGATTTTCAAGGCGTGAACAATGGCAGCTGACTCAAGATCATGGACAGGGTAGTTCTTTTCATGCACCTTCAACTGTCGGGACGCGTAGGCAATCACCCTATCGTCCTGCATCAATACGCCTCCAAGTCCAACCCGTGAGGTATCACAATAAATCGTATAGTACCCCGAATTGGTAGGCAACATCAAAATTGGGGCTGAAGTCAAAGCTGTCTTGAGCTTCTGGAAGCTCTCCTCACACTCCTTTGTCCACTGAAATGGGGCACCCTTCTGGGTCAATCTAGTCATAGGAGCCACAATCGATGAGAACCCCTCCACAAAGCGACGGTAATTTCTCGGATCCACTCGAATGCCCTCACTCGACACCACGTGGCCTAGGAATGCCATAGAACTCAGCCAGAACTCACATTNATACGCTGTGCATCAAACGCATAAAAGCTGTCGGGGCATTAGTCAGCCCAAAAGACATAACAAGAAACTTGTAATGACCATACCGAGTCCTGAAAGCAGTCTTCGGGATATCTAGCTCCCGAATCTTCAACTGATGGTAACCTGAGCGCAAATCAATCTTGGAAAACACCTGCGCCCTGAAGCTGATCAAACAGATCATCAATACGAGGTAAAAGATAGCGGTTCTTCACTGTAACTTTGTTCAACTGGTGATAATCAATGCACATACGCATAGAACCGTCCTTCTTCTTCATAAACAAAACAGGGGCTCCCCAAGGTGAAACATTGTGTCGAATAAAACCCTTACCCAACAATTCCTGCAATTGATCCTTCAACTCAGGAGGAGCCATGCGATATGGAAGAATGGAAATGGGCTGGGTGCCCAGCAACAGATCAATGCCAAAATCAATATCTCTATCGGGCGGCATGCCCGTAAGATCAGCTGGAACTACATCGGGAAAATCCCGTACCACTGGAACTAAATCAACAGAAAGGGTGGCAACACTGTCATCTCTCACATAAGCTAAATAAGTAGCACACCCCTTCTCAACCATACGTTGAGCTTTAAGGAAAGAAATAACCCTGCTGGGAGTATGATCTAAGGTACCACTCCACTCAATACGTGGAACACCTGACATAGCCAGCGTCACGGTCTTGGTGTGACAATAAAGAATAGCATGATGGGGCAACAACCAGTCCATGACCAGAATAATATCAAAATCAACCATACCGAGTAATAATAGATCAGCCCTGGTCTCAAAACCACGAATAGTAACCAAACACGACCGGTACACGCGCTCTATAACAAGAGAATCTTCCACAAGATTAGAAACATAAATGGGGGCACTCAAACAATCCCGAGGCACACCCAAATGCGAAGCAAAATAAGAGGACACATATGAATAAGTGGAGCCGGGATCGAATAGAACCGATGCCTCTCTGTGACAAACCAGAATAATACCTGTGATGACAGAATCGGAGGCAACCGCCTCGGTGCGAGCAGGAATGCAATAATATCTGGCCCGACCCCTCTCACGAGGGCGACCTCTATCTCCCCGGCCTCCGCCCCTGGTAGGCTGGGCAGGTGGGACAGGAGCTGGAACCATAGCCTAAGAAGCACGCTGTGGCTAAGCAGTCTGTGAAGATGAACCCCTACCAAGACTGGGGCAGTCCCTAACCACGTGACGTGTATCTTCAAACTCGAAGAAAGCTCTGGGAGGACATGGTGGCTGTGACTGACTGCAGCTAGGTCCGTTAGACTGACCTCTGGAAGTACCCCGTGCAGGAGGCGCGCTAGAAACTGGAGGCGCATAATAAGGCTCCTGAGGTGCTGGTGGAGCTGGAGTATTACCGGCTGCTGGCAAGGCTGAATGAACAGGGCTGTCATACCTCCTTTCGGCTCTACCTCTCCCCGCGAAGGGCGTGGTGGAAGGAGTTTTTCCAATTAAAGGACAATCGAAACGGGATTTATTATTGAGATTCAGAGTCGCCACTTGAGAGATTTATGGTGTCCCAAGTCACCGGTTGGAATCCCGAATCGAGGAAAAGGGTTGACTCTATATTACAGTCTGCGTACCAGAAATCCGAATAAGGAATTCTGTTAACCCGGGAGAAGGTGTTAGGCATTCCCGAGTTCCGTGGTTCTAGCACGGTCGCTCAACTGTTATATTCGGCTTAATTATCTGATTTTAATATGCTTTACCCTATGTGCGAATTTTAACTTTTAACCGCTTTCAATATTATTATTATTATTTTAACAAAAGAATTACAACGTCGTGAAAATGTATTTCGAATCACACCGTACCAGTACGCCTGTGACCCTTAATACATTTCGACTTCGTTGAGATTTGGATTTGGGTTACATAAATGTACACCCGAGTTTAGGAAAATAATTTATTAAAACGCGCCTAAAGGACTAGCGCATTGCTATTTTGAGAAGGCCGTAAAATTAGCTAAACGGCACGTCCCGGCATCTAAGTACTTGTACTAATCTTATACTGAGGGCCCCGCAGTTACTCGGCGAGGCTCGTCTCAATGTTGTTTTAAAAAGGATAATAAATTGCTTTTATTGTTTATTACTTTTAAGAGAATTAGCAACGTCAATGGAAATGTATTTCGGACCACACCGCACCAGTACGCCTGTGGCCTTTAACACATTTCGATTTCGCTGAGATTTAGATTTGGGTCACATAAATGTGCACCCGTATTTAGGAAAGTAAATTTATTTAAAACGCACCTAAAGTGACTACCGCGTTATTAACTTTGGGAAGAACCATGATATTTGCTAAATGGTTTTTCCAAATCTATTTATTCGTAGGCTATTATCGAGGGCCCCGCATTTAGGTGTTTAATGCGGCGAGGCTCATCTCGTCCTTTTATTAAGGTTGGTCTTAAAGCGACTAAGATTTTCTATTTACTTGTGTCTCTAAAAAATGGAAAGAAAAGGCGACACCCTATATTGTGTTCATGCTAAAGTTATTATAGGTAAGCCGTGAACGCAACCCTTTTTAATGTTTTAAGCGAATGGAAGTGGGCCTTTATTCAATAAACGTGGGCCCAGGCCTACCGTGAATGATGCAAAATTGGGTCTGGGCCATCTTATTCTAACTTGGGCCCACTACATGGCACTACTTGCGATTTCAATTATCAGACGAAAAATGAGATCGATGCTAAGGAAATCTGATTTTTGTTCGTGAGGCTAGGTGCACAAATGGTTAACTAAAGAGTGTGAGCTATTAATTACTTAGACCTTAAAACTTGATAAGCATTTCTGAACCAACTACTTCTGTTTTATATAGCTACTGCGTTACTGATTTTAACTAACAGACATGAGAATAGATCTACAAATTCCAACTGTTGCTAATCAAATTCTTTTTTTACATTACCGATTACTTACGTGATTTCAAAGAGCTAGAGCAGGCACGTTATACCATTAGTTCATCTTTTACTTAATCATGCATAGGAATGGTGTTTACATACTCAACTACCATGGATCAATACTTGGTCGTTCATATTTAAGGAGATTACATGCTCATACGAAATTAACTATTGCATACCTATACAAACTAATACAAAAAAACAGAATTTAAACTTAAGACATAAAAAAACTTCAGCTCTTCATTGTTTGTATTTCATGCTTCGAGTTTCATTCTTTACAGAGAGTATCAACTGTGTACCTGATATTTGAGAAATAAAAGAGACGGAGGATCAGCAACAGTAGCAGTTTCAGCAGTATAGCGACAACAGTATAGCAACAGCAACCACACAGCAATCAGCAACCAGAAACAACAGCAAGAAGAGCCCAGAACCAGTTTTAAGAAAACCCGAAACAGAAAACCTTCGGGACAGGTTTGAACCGAGTCAAAAACCAGTGATTAAAAATAACGAAGAAATCCAGTAGTAACTGGACATACTGGACAGAAAATTCAGTGGCAACTTGGCAGTTAACAGGAGTTCGAAGAAAAGCGCAACAGGAGGTTTAAATCCCACTCGAAATTATATATAGACGGACTCTGATTTCTGCTCTCTTTTACACTATCGAAGACTGAATTCGAACCACCGGATTCAGTCTATTTCTCTCTGTTTCACTCTAAAAGAATGCAGGCTCAGACTCTCTATCCATTCCTACTAGAAACTGAAGTATGCAGCATGCCTATTGACTGTGTATCTAGCCCGGAAGTCTTTTTCTTCTCCTAATGTCTAACCTCCTAGATTGTATGAAAGAAGAAGAAAATGACTGTTTGAGAGCCCTTTCTTTGTTTGAATTTTCTGGACCAAAGAACTATCTGAACCAAAAAGAACCCTCCAATATATGAAAGAAAATTGTGCTCACTATCTGAAAATTTTCCTTTCTCTCTAAAAAAAAACAGCCTCTGAACTTGACCAAAAAAGAAGCCCCTCTGCTCTAGAATTTCTTACCAGTCCAGAACAAAAAAGAAGCCCTCTGCTCTATAATTTCTTACCAGCCCAGAAAAAAGAACCCCCCTTTAAGTTCACAAATGAACCTATTTATAACCAAGGACAGACCTCTAAGGTCTGTCTTGAAGCTTTCAAGACCTCACTGCCCATCCCCTTTAACTTCCCATGCTTTAAGACCTTTCTTGGTCAAAGTTATTTGGTTCCCTATTGTGTTATTCAAGGAGCATGGGTGTCTAAAGGTTTTGAATTAATTCCCCATGCTGTCATGGGGAACCCCAGTATTTAAACTTAACAATATTTTTAACAGCTCAATGGGCAGCTTTCTTGAGTCAATAAAACAAACTTAAATAAATCC
>MU772356.1:6690-37477 GCA_026770625.1 Nicotiana glauca
TAACAATAAAGCTACAATCTTAACTGAATAATCTCCCAAAGACCTGGGGGTCATGAGTTTACAGCCTCTAACAATACAGAGTAATAAAACTCCATACTACAAATGATCAAAACTGCGGAAAATAATAAAGAGATAGGGAAGGAGTCGGGTCCTGCGGACATCAGGCAGCTACCTCGACAACTCCAATGAAACTCTGAAACAGCAACGAGCTCAGCTCAGCTCCCAAAATACCTGAATCTGCACACATGGTGCATGGGGTAAAGTGAGTACTTCCAACTCAACGGTAATAAGAGTAAATAATGCTGAGAATAAAGAAATCACGTAAGAGCACTCCATCATGCTATAAAGGACAATACAACACTTTTTAGAAAGCAGTAGTTCCATGAAAATCCTTTATAAAATATCTGACTCAGTTTAAAACCTCTTTGAAAACATCTCTTTCTTTCCTTATTAACAGATAAGCACATTAATACGATATCAAGTAGTGCAAGTCCGCACACAAATCAGCCACTCGGGCACAACACTCCTTTAGCAATTTACACCAGGGTATCTGGTCAACAAGGCAAGTAATACATGTATGCCAATAATATATGAGTGCTAAATGTCATGCCATGTAGTACAAACAACAACCAATGCATGAAATCAATGCAATGCACATGACGCTGCGGCGTACAGCCCGATCCATTTGGGCACCCGACGCTCACTGTGGGGGGTTCGGACTCCGGAGGGGCTCCTACAGCCCAAGCGCAATATCATCATCGATATCATAACCACACCGCTGTGGCGTACAACCCGATCCATGGATAGCCATGAATGCACATAAGCCCCTTAGGCACTAGTAACATAGCAGTTCTCAGATGAAAATGTCAGTAAAATATCAATTAAGTTTTTCAAATCTTAGAAAGATGGTTGAGTTTGCAAAATAATATTTTAAACCTTGGACTGAGATAGAAATGTGCACAGTAATGCAAAAACAGTGACTTAATCCCCGAAGGATTCAAATATTCGGCATGAAGCCCAAAACATGAGAATTAGTCCAAATCATGATAATTAATACCTTTAACAGGATATCAATTCAACCCCAAGTAATTTAGTAGTGTTTTTATTAAGCGGGACAGATCAAGTCACAATCCCCGATGGTGCTCTACCCCACGCCCGTTATCCGGCGTGCAAGTCACCTCAATATAGCACTATGACGTGCAAGTCCGGGGTTTCAAACCCTCAGGACATCATTTACAAGTATTACCCACCTCGAACCGACGAAAACTCTAGCACGCGATGCCTTTGCTCCTCAAACCGGCCTCCACGCTCATCCAATCTATCCAAAATCACAAGGAACACATCATAATATGCTAATGGGACATAACCCAAATGAAAGAACTCGAAAAATACTTAAAAATACGAAATTGGCAAAACTCGAGCTCCGGGCCCACATCTCGAAAAATTTCAAAATTTACATTTCCGGAATCCTCATCTCACCACGAGTCCGTACATACCAAGAACTCCCAAATCGGACCATAAATGGCCCCTCAAATCCCAAATTTAAAGCTTTTGCTCCAAGCCCTAATTTCTTATCATTTTGCTGTGTTTTCATGAATATCAAGCATAATTCTTCAATAAAAGCATGTATTTAACTCATAAAACTTACCTCCAACGATTCCCAGTCGAAATCCCTTCAATTCCCGTCCAAAAGCTCTCAAGAATGACAAAAAATGGTGGAAAAATGGGTTATTTTCGCGACTGAAATGTTTTTAACATTCTGTCCGAGTACTGTAGCTAACTCTATGTGATTGCATAGAACAAAATCCTGGGTACTGTAGCTAACACTATGCGATCGCATTAGAGCATTGCGACCGCATAGAACAAAAATTCCAGCTCCAAATTTAACCCTATGCAATCGCATAAGCCTCCTGCGATAGCATAGAACAAATTTCCAAGGTCTCAAATTACTCTATGCAATCGCAACACTCCCTATGTGATCGCATAGAACAACCAAACAATCCCTATAATTCCTTCTATGCGATCGCATGAAACCCTATGCGATCGCATGAAACCCTATGCGATCGCATAGAACAAAAGTTCTCTGCAATTTTTCTGGTGCATTTTTCAACTCAAAAATTCCCGTTAACCATCCGAAATCACCCCGAGGCCCCCGGGACCTCAACCAAAAGTACCAACACGTTCTATAACCTTATTCAAACTTGTTCCAATCATCAAAACACGTCAAACAATGCTAAAACCATTAAAACACATCGGATTCAAGCCTAAATTTATCAACTTCTTCCAAAACTCGCATTCGATCCAAAACCCAACCAAACGATGTTCGAATGACCTGAAAATTTGCAGACAAGTCCAAACTCACCTAACAAAACTATTTCAACTCTCGGAATTCCATTCCGACTCCCGGATCAAAATATCACCTATCAACCGGAATTCGCCAAAATTCTAACTTCGCCAAATTAGGCTAACTTCTTCACCGGACCTCCAAAATTACTTCCAATTGCGCTCCTAAGCCTTAAATCATTACCCGGAGCTAACCGAATTATCGGAATTCAATTATGAGCCCTCTAACTCACAAGTCAACATCCGGTTGACTTTTCCAATTTAAATCTTCTTAAAAGAGACTACGTGTCTCATTTCTCAATAAAAATTACTCCAATTAAATTCTAACGCCCCCAGTACCGATAATGAAACATAAAGCAATACAATAAGGGGGAAACGGGGAGGTAATACCTGAGACGATGGGTCGGGTTGTCACAGGATGATATTATGCACTTAGCATGCTTGCGATCGGAATTCGATATTTTTATTGTAATGAGCAGATTTAGCTCGAAGTGCAATATCCTTATATGAGATCTATGTGTGGATGGGTGGCACGCCGCCATAAGTATGTTATTTGGATCGGGTTGTGCGCCGCAACAGTGTGATGTCGAGTCTGGTTTTCTATATGCTATTTTTGTGTGTTTCGCTTCCTATCATCTAAGGAAAGTCCGTATTGGTGGCCTATTGGCACATTGTGGCATCATATGAGACTTTTGATCGCATTCGGAGTGGCTTATTTCCTGAGTAGTTCATACTGGGTGAGACGAGATTATGGGATTTAGGATCAATGCTTTCAGACTACTTTAGTATAGTTCTCAGCACGTTCGAGGACGAACGTATGTTTAAGTGGGAGAGAATGTAACGACCCGACCAGTCGTTTTGAGCCCTAGCGTGTTGTTTAACAGTTTGAGGCCAAGAGCAGCTTCATTTCAGGTATTTTGACTTGTACGCATGGTCGGAATTGAAATTCAGGAAGATCAGAGTTAAATTTAAATGAAAATTCTCATTTCAGAAACCTTAAGTTGGAGAAAATGGATAAGATTGGAATTTTGAGTAAACAACCTCAGAATCAAGATTTGAAGGTTCCAGCAGGTTCGTATGATGATTTCGGACTTGGGCGTATGCCCGGATCGGGTTTTGGATGACCCGGGAGCGTTTCAGCGCCTATTGTGGAAGTTGGCATTTTGGAAGAAATTTCATAAGTTTTGTTTGGAGTGCATTTCAGTGTTATAGATGTCCATTTGGAATTTCAAGACTAGGAGTAGCTCTGTATGGTGATTCTGGAGTTGGGAGCGCGATCGGAAGTGAATTCGGAGGTCCGTAGGTCATTTTAAAACCATTTGGTTAAAGATAGAAATTTGAAGGTTTTTAAGAAGTTTGACCGGAAGTTGACTTTCTGATATCGGGGTCGGAATCCGATTCCAGAAGTTGAAGTAGGTCCGTAATATCAAATATGACTTGTGTGCAAAATTTGAGGTCAATCGTACATGATTTGATAAGTTTAAACATTGGAAGTAGAAGTTGGAAAGTTCAAAGTTCATAAAGCTTGAATCGGGGTGTAATTCATGGTTTTAGCGTTGTTTGATATTATTTGAGGCCTCGAGAAAGTCCGTAACGTGTTTTGGGATTGGTTGGCAGGTTTGGTTGAGGTCCCGGGGCCTCGGGTGGATTCCGGGTGGTTAACGGATCGAGTCCGGAGTTTGAAAAGGGGGCTGGGGCTACTACTTCTAGTATTTCCGCTTCTGCGTAATTGGGATCACCGAAGCGGCCCCGCAGAAGCGCAGAAGATGCCACTGAAGCGACTAGAGGTGGAGCAGCCCAGGACCGCAGAAGCGGCCAAAGATCCGCAAAAGTGGAACCGTAGATGCGGTGGGCCATCCGCAGAAGCGGAAATTGGGCTGGAGCCCAGGATCGCAGAAGCGACATTTTTGACCGCAAAAGCGGAACCACATAAGCAAAAATAATTCTGCAGAACTGGAAATAGCTGGGGCAGAATGGTTGTTTTAAAATCGGATATTTGGCCATTTCTCTCATATTTTTCATGGCTTGGGCGATTTTTGGGGAGCTTCAAGAGAGGGTTTTCATCATCAATAATAAGGTAAGTCATCCCTACCTATCTTGAGTTAAATACATCAAATGTGTATGGATTTAAGCATGAAATTTTGTAGAAATAGTTGGGGTTTTGGTAGGAAGACCTAGAAATTTTATTCTTGGAATTTAACCACGATATTGAGTATGGAATTTAGAGGAAATTATATATTTGAGTTCCTAAGGTCATGGGCAAAGTTTATCTTCGAAAAATTTTCGAATTCCAGGCACGTGGGCGCGAGGGTAGTTTTATCAACTTTTCGTTCGGGGTTAGGAATTGTTACAAATTGGGTTATAAAGTTTAATTGAGCATATATTAATGGATTTTTATGACCATTGGCTAGTTTTGGAGCATTGTGCGTTGGTTCGAGCCTTCGGAAGAATGTAGAGTGCCGGTTATGAGTCTTTGGAGCGAGGTGAGTCTCCTTTCTAATCTTGTGAGGGAGAATTTACCCCATAGGTGAGTTAAATTGGTTATGTGCTCCTATTTGTGGGGGCTACGTACGCACGAGGTGACGAGAGTCCGTGCGTAGCTACTATTATGCTATTGTCCGGGTAGTCTAGGACCCAAAAGCATGTTATACTTGGATTAATTGTGAACCCATTGATGACTTGAATTGCTTAAATTACATTAAATTAATAAATGGATTTCTAAAAAGACTGAAGCTTCGTTCTCTTAAATTATTAAAGAGAATTGGCCTTTATTGGATAATTGCTCCATGTTGATTTCTTGACTGACTGTCCGTCGGTATGTGTTTATATTAGAATGGGACGAATGTCGACGACCCCTTTTTCCCTCTCTAAGAGCGAGGAATCGGGTTTACGACATTTTTGGAAAGACAACTCTATTCCCGTTTGGGAAATGGGTTTTGGATTTGGAGAGTCGCCACCTAATGATTATAGTGCATTAGGACACTTTAAGAAAGAATTAGAGATGAAGAACCAGAGTTGGGGTAAAGGCTAGAAATTATCTCGAGGGAAAGGTGTTAGGCACTCCTCAAGATCCACTAGTGTGGTTTCCGGCCATGTTATAATTGTGACTTTAAAGCAAGCAAACATGAAAGATAATTTCACATAAAGGCTGGAAGTAGGTATGCATAAAGGTTATTAAACATGCTGAAATTCGAATAGATGACTTCCTAATTATTGGCAAGAATATATAAATGCAGAAAAATGGGATCAAGTAATGAATAGTGATTATCAAACGAGGAACTGAATGAGCAAAAAATTTTAGAGGAGAGGGCAGTGTGAAAATCAGGGGGGGGAATTTTAATGATTATCAAACGAGGAACTGAATGAGCAAAAAATTTTAGAGGAGAGGGCAGTGTGAAAATCAGGGGGGGGGGGAATTTTAATGATTAAAACAAAAATGCAAAATTTTAAAGAACTGAAAATTGACAATCTGAAAAATAATGATGTAAGGGAAAAAGGGGTCCTAGGCTTATAAAACACATGGATCATCCACACAACACCGGTAGTCAATCGTACGCATAGTGTTATCGTGTGATCATCATCTCCATGTCTACCCTTCCCTCCCCCGTTAAGGTATTAAAGCGCGGAATAGTATCGTTACTTATTGAATGCTATTACCCGTCCCAATCCTATCAGTCCCGGAGGCAATTGGACTACTAGTCCTAAAGGGAGAAAGGTTTGGGGCTTTTAAGAGTTTTCAAAGGACAAAATACTAAGGAGTCAATCAAAACACATAATGCAAATAAAGGGGAAGCAGACAAGCAAATAGGGCTCAAATAAGCCTCATTGAATCAGATAAAAAGCCATAGAGTTTAGCATGTCTTACACGTACTGGTTTGGTCTTAATTAAATAAAGCGACGAGCGGACTGGTTCAACACATATTTTTAGACGGAAAGTCTGCATTAAGCTTGCTTGAATGCAGTTGATTAAAACCGATCCGATTGATTAATTAATCCTTTTGTCTAAGTGTTGGATAGAATAACTGGTCTTAACACAGAAAAAACTAATTATGGAGCAAAGCTACAGAGTAAAAGGGGTGAGAGGAGTTTTAGAAAAAGAGTGTACTATTTTGAAAAGGTTTAACAGAAAAAGAATTGTACTTCAGAAGACATGCAGGATAATTAGGGAAATGAATTACATGAGTTTCAGAAAAATGCAGATTCGTCCAAAAAAAAAAATCCGCTATTTCAGTAAATGCTAATTTTTGAAAAAGTGAATGCCATTTTGAATGAGTGAAGACGGCTTAGGCTCGAAGTTCCTTTTGGCATGCTCTCTATGCGTTAACTGATTTAAGCCCTTTAGACAGGAGTACTGTAGACATGGTACTATGCGCAACTCTGTTGTTAGAACTAGTTATTTGCCTCATGACATTATTGTATGCAGAAGTATGAATTCCTATATGCATATTTTCTACATGATTAGTTGTTTAATCCTAATTGTTTGCCTAATGATGTTATTATATGAGCAATGCAATTCCCTATAGGCATGGTATCTAAATGCTTTATTGTAGAAATCAAGTGTCGAATCCTATAGACATGTTTTCTACGCATGGAGTTGCACAAATCATAAATAAGTCCCTATAGGCATGTTTTCTATCCTTAGTTCATAAAAGTAAACCCCCTCCCCTTTTTACTAAATCCCCTAAGTTTATACAAATTATTACAGCCAAAGAGAAATAAAACTAAAATTAAAAAATACATCAGGAATTATCAGCTATATCCGAGCAGCCTAATTCAGACTTAGTGTCTAATAATATGAGATTGAGCTACTTTCGAGATCCAGATTTCCAAGCCTTCTCTCATCTAGGGTGTTTCAGAGATCCAAGGGATTTCAGGAACCACGGGCAGTGCATACACCCAAGATGCTAATCAGAAAAAAAATTGAGTTGTGCAGTGTGGAAGGGCCAGCTCTCAGGTGTCCAAGTTCAGAGGGAGCTCAGGGGTACCAAGGCAAGGCTCACAAGAGAGTGGCAGAACTTAAATTCTAAGAATGAGTGCAAGTGCAAATAAAAAAGAGGGGTAGGGAATACCCAGGCAGGCTGGTGGCCATGCCCAGCCATAAAGTGGACTGGCACACCCCTGACCAAACCTGTTGGCCAAACATTAGAGAGTAAAGGCCTATTGAAGGTCAAGCTATGGCCTGTGCAGTAATTGGAACACTGTCAGGCCAAAGCTGTTACTTAGCACACATAATAAGGGAATAGGGATGGGAAACTGAAAAGCTTAAGCCCCAAAAAGGTCCAGTTCATATCCATGGACAATAGCTTCAAATATTGCCATGTTTCTGAACCATAACTTAAAGCACATAAGGGGACATGGGAATGGGATTCATTACAAGAAGTGAGCAGGACATAAGCACTTTGCACAAAGATTAAATACTTCAGACATGAAAGTAAAACATGGACATAAGAACTGGTAAATAAACGCACATTGGAGTTGAGACTAGAAATAAACTAGGACATACCAGTTTCAGAAAACAATAAGAGAGCAGGGATCTTGTAACAAGCCATAGTACAAATAGCAAGAGTAACTTTATGTGTGTGAGTGTGATTTCAGGAAAAAGACTAGAGCATATGTCGTGTCTGTTCTTTTTTTCGAAAGAGAAGAGTATAGGTATTTATCGTTTTGAAACCAGTAAAGAATAAGGTAACAAGTATAGCTTTAACACAAATATGGGTATGATCACAATCAGAATCAATTAACACAAGAGTTCCTTTTAATCAAGGGATTATTGTTCAAACGGATACTAACAAGATCAAGATAAGGAAAGAAAATCAGTCTGTAAGCAGAATGGTTTTTGCCATAAAAGGAGCAGTAAAATCATACAATAGGTGTTTAAGTCTAAGTAGAGGATTGTACTTATTTTTGGAAAGGGTTTAGTAAGGCCAAACAAAGAAAGAGAATCCTTTGACAGGCGAGTAAAAATCAAAATTTCACGAAAGGAAAAGTTTTGAAATCAATTACGAGTTTGAAAAATCAATCGCAGAAGGGACTAAGTATATAAATGAATGCACAAGTAATAGACATGTGAGGCCAAGCTATGGCAAAAGAACAACATATAGTAGTAGCTCAAAAGAAAACATTCGAAGCATGATAGTCAGGTTTCAGTGTTTAATAATAAAGAAGAAGATCAAAAACATGCAAAGAGTCGAGTGAAAATCATAGTTGAGTTTGACATGTAGCAAGAACTAAGAACCAAAAGAGTCGCATGAAGAAAAAGAGAGTTGAAGCAAAGGAATCACATTGAGCAATTTCAACATATGAGTTGCACAAACCACTTCAAAGAAATCGAATAGTCCCCAAAGAAACTAGGGTTTTCGAAATCAATCAAGTTTAGAGAAGATAAGCAGATAAAAAAATAAACAGATTCAGAATCTCGGATAAACCCCAAAAAATTAGGGTTTTTAACGTGCTAACTCAGATAGAAAAATAAGGTAAATCAAACGAATATTAACAAACAGACTAAGAAACTCAAACAAAATCCCAAAAAATTAGGGTTTTCAATATGCTAACTTAGATAGAAAATATCACAAGCAAAACACAGTAAAACATGTTGAGAATCAGAGAAGAGATTCGAAATAACTTAACATAAAACCCTAGTTGAAGAATAAAGAGTTTGTGAAAGCAAAAATTAAAGAAACTTCAAGAAAAATTCATAGAAAGTTCACACACACATAGATCCGGAGCAGATCTGAAAATAAATCGAAGGAACCTTAGATATTAGGGTTTCGTAAGAAACCCAGGTGATGAGAAAGACTTTGGAAACCATCAATCTGAGCGAGAGAGTCGAAGGTCGAACTCGAATAGCCATGACTGGCCGGACAAAGGTTGAAGATGACCGGAGAACAGTCATCGAGCAAAGGCTTGGTCGAAACCCTTCAAGATCTGGTCATAGGACCTTATAAACGACCACGCAGAAGCCATGAGAGGCTGGTATAGGCCTCCGATGAGCCTGGGAAGCCATGGATTAGGGTTTCAGTGAGAGGCGGCGGCTAGGGATTGAGGTGAGTTTAGAGAGAGTTGAGAGAGGATGGGGATTCAGAGGCGCGCGTGTTGTGAGAAATGATAGGGTTTAGGGGGGGGGGGTCGTTGGGATTAATAAGGAAAGAAATAATGGGGGCCGTTGATCGATTGAAAGGGGTTATGGGCTGGGTCGGTTGAATAGGTGCTGGGTCGGGTTAAAGTGGTAATTGGGCTGGGTAATTTGGGCTAAGCTGAGCTGAGGTTAAATTGTGGTGCCAAATTGGCTGAAAATGCAATACAATTGAGGCTAGATTGTAAATAGCCACTTTTCCCATTTTGTTTTTTTATAAAAATAGCAATAACGATTTTAAAAGCAAATTAAAAGTACTGGGTAAAAAAATATTATATAAATATTAATTTAAAAATGCTGGGGTTAACTTTATAATTATAAAATGCTATCAATTATAAAATATGCTATAATTGCGATTATATGCAATTTAACTTTAAAAATACCAAATAAATTCGTAAAAATATACAAAAATGACCTTAATTACACTTTGGTATAAATATGAGAATAAAATAAGCTATTCCCCTAAAATGATAATTTTTGGAAAATAATTACTGGATTTTGTGGTACTAAAATAGGCAATCAATTGGTTTAAAAATTTTAAAAATGCCAAAACTTTTGGGTGTGCAATATGCACATATATGCTATTCTGGAAATATTTTGAGTATAAAAAATTAGAGCAAAAATTGGGTATCAACACCGAAAGCCTCGACAGATTAAATAGATGCATCTATAGACACGTCGTCGACCCTCGGCAAGTGCACATTTATTTTTGCTGGATCGGGCCGTCGCCTCGGTATGATTTGCACATGACTTATATATTGTTGCCTGAGAATTTTATACGTTGATGCCGCCTTCCATGGCTTGATATAAATTGATAAAATAAAGAAAAGTAAACCTTGAAAATCCTTTATTATTTGTCGAAGGAGTATTGCCTGTTTACCAGCTTTGTGAGTTAGAACCGATACATAAAATCCCTGATTTCCTTACATATTTAGTGTATTATTATTGGACCACTAGTAAGTGTCAAAGTTGACCATCTCGTATCTACTTCTTCGAGATTAGGCGGGATGCTCATACGTTGTTTACGTACTCATACTACACTTCTTTGTATTTTTGTTGCACAGGTATATGCATCTCTAGCAGCCTACTAGGCGTAGAAGCGCGGAGGATTCTGGGACTAGGTGAGCTGCATTATTCGAGGCGACCCGCAGCTAGTGTAGTTCCTTTCAGCATTTTGTATTTAGTCCCTGTCCACTGTATTTCTAACAGATGTTGTATTTTATTTCCCTTATCAGTAGTTGCTCATGCACTTGTGACACTGGGTTCTGGGATGATTTTTGAAAGATGTGTACTAATAGTTATTATTTAATTTGAATTGAAGTAAGCGAACTTTTTATTTATGAAAAATGAAAGGAAAATCCTAGATTCTCAAAGGTGTTTAAAAGGGAGAGTTTAATTGATAAATTAAGTTGGCTTGCCTGACCGCGGTGTCCGGTGCCACCACGAACCTTAGTGGATTTTAGGTCGTGACATAGCGCCCTGTTCAGCAGTCTGAGACCATGAATAGCTTCATTTCAGGTATTATGACCTGTACCTGTGGTCAAAATTAAATTTCGGGAAGTTCAGAGTTGATTTGGAAAAAGAATTCTTATCTCGGAAGCTTAAAGTTGAAAGAATGAACCAGAATTGGAATTTTGAATAAATGACCTCGAAATCGTGATATGAAGGTTCCAGCAGGTTCGTATGATGATTTCAGGCTTGGGCGTATGCCCGGATTGGGTTTTGGATAACCCGGGAGCATTTTGGCGTATATTGTGGAAGTTAGCATTTTGGAAGAAATTTCTTAAGTTTGGCTTGAAGTGCATTTCAGTATTATCGATGTCCGTTTAGGATGAGGCTGTGAATAAATCCGTATGGTGATTCTAGAGTTGGGGGCGCGATCGAAAGTGAATTAGGAGGTCCGTAAGTCATTTTGGAGTCATTTGGCTAAAGATAGAAATTTGAAGGTTTTTGAGAAGTTTGATCGGAGGTGGACTTTTTGATATTAGGGTCGGAATCCAATTCCGAAAGTTGGAGTAGGTTCGCAATGGCGAATATGACTTGTGTGCAAAATTTGAGGTCAATCGGACGTGATTTGATAGGTTTAAATGTCGGAAATAGAATTTGGAAATTTCAAAGTTCATAAAGCTTGGATTGGAGGTTGATTCTTTATTTTAACGTTGTTTGATGTGATTTGAGGCCTCTAGCAAGTCCATAATGTGTTTTGGGACTGGTTGGTATGATTGGTTGGGGTCCCGGGGACCTCGGGTGGATTCCGGGTGGTTAACGAATCGAAAATGGGATTTTTGGAAGGTTAAGGACTGCTGGTTGCTGTCATAACCGCATCTGCGGAAAAAGAGCCTCAGGTGCGGCGCCGCAAAAGCGGCTAGGAAGGCGCAGGTGCAAATTTTTGGTCAAGGGCTTGAGGACCGCAGATGCGGTCAAGGTTCCACAGAAGCGGGACCGCATCTGCGGAGAAGTGGTCATAGAAGCGGATTGGGTCTCAGAGTGGACCGCAGATGCGGTTAAATTTCCACAGAAGTGGAACCGCATCTGCGGAGGGCATATTGCAGAAGCGAAAAAGGGTAGTCTTGGACAGACCGCAGAAGCGGTGATTGATCCGCACCTGCGGAACCGCAGAAGCGGTCAAGGGACCGCAGGTGTGAAAATCACTGGAGGCAGAAGGGATGTTTTAAATCGGGGTTTGAGTTCATTTCAACCATTTTTTATGGCTTCGGCGATTTTTGAGGGAGCTTCAAGAGAGGATTTTCTTCATCAACGGGAAGGTAAGATATCCCCACCTATTATGAGTTAAATACATCAATTATGTGTGGATTTAAGCATGAATTGTGTAGAAAAACTTGGGGTTTGAGGGAAAAACCTAGAAATTTTATTCTTGGAATTTAACCACGATATTGAGCATGGAATTTACTAAAAATTATATATTTGAGTTCCTAAGGTCATGAGTAACTTTTACCTTCAAAAAAGTTGGAATTCCGAGCACGTGGGCCCCTAGGGTGTTTTGGTCCACTTTTCGATCGGGGTTAGGAATTTCTATAAATTAGATTGTAATGAATAATTGAGAATTTATTAATAGATTTGCGTAACCGTTGGCTAGTTTTGGAATGTGGTGCACCAATTAGAGTCTTCGGAAGGGCGTGGAATGCCGGTTTGGATCTTCGGAGCGAGGTGAGTCCCCTTTCTAAACTTGTAAGAGGGAATTGTCCCCATAGGTGAAATAATTGATTATGTTCTCCTATTTCTGGGGGCTACGTGCGCACGAGGTGACGAGAGTCCGTGCGTAGCTACTATTATGCTATTGTCCGGGTAGTTAGGACCCAAAAGCATGTTGTACTTGGATTATTTATGAACTCATTGATAGCTTAAATTGCTTAAATCACATTGAATTAGTAAGTGAATTTCTAAAAGGATTGAACTTCATCTCTTAAAAAAATTGTTAAAGGAGAATTGGTTTTATTTGGATAATTATCCCTCGATAAATTCTTAATTGGCTATTTGAGCATATATTTTATGTGTACCTGCATCGCATGGATGATTCGCGAGCAGGATGGTTGTTTATTTTATGTTGACCGCGTCGCATGGATAGATTCGCGAGCGGGGTAATAGATGCATCTATGGTTTGGGCCGTTCGACCCTCGGCAGTGCACAATTTACATTTTTGTTGGATCAGGCCGTCGCCTCGGTGTGATTTGCGCATGTTATTTTGTCGCTTGAGAATTTTAAATGTGAAAATTGCCCTTCATGGCTTGATATAAATTGAAAAGAGAATGAAGAGTAAACCTTGAAAATCCTTGATTATTTGTTGAAGGTGTTTACCTGTTTTCCGGCTTCGTGAATTAGAACTACTATATAAATCCATGATTTCCTCACACTTTTAGTATATTGTCAATTGACCTCTAGTAAGTGTAGAAGTTGACCATCTCGTCTCTACTTCTTCAAGATTAGACGGGATACTCATTGAGTACACGTGGTTTACGTACTCATACTACAGTTCTGTGCATTTTTGTTGCACATGTATATGTAACCCTAGTGGCCTACTGGGCGTAGCAGCGCGGATGATTCTGGGACTAAGAGAGTTGCATTATTCGAGGTGACCCGCAACTAGTATAGTCCCTTTCAGTATATTGTATCTGTTTCTTGACCATTGTATTTCGAATGGATGTTGTATTTTATTGCCTTATCTGTAGATGCTCATGCACTTGTGACACCGGGTTCTGGGAGGATTTTTGGATTGTTCAGTATTAAGGCTTTTATCGACTTTATGTTCATTTTTGTAAAATTTTTATTGTCTAATATTTAACGTATAAGAAAAATGTTTTTCGCAAGTACTAAACCTGGAATTTAATTATGCATTCTTGGTTGGCTTGCCTGACATCGGCGTCCGGCGCCACCACGATCCTTAGTGGATTTTGGGTCGTGACAGACGGGTTCTCGTGTCTAAGGCTAGGTTGTCATATTTGGGGATTACGATATAACCATTGCACGATTTTACTCACTTTTATAACTCTCTGTAGTTAGAGTGATTTTGCCCTAGTTGACTTTCTCAAGATCAGTTGGGTATGATCATTTGTGCAAGCAATTGAGGTTCAAGTGGGGAATTACGATCTCTTTGTTTAACCCTTTAATTGGGGCTATTAATTCGCTTGATCATGACCTAATTCCTTGTTGGACTAATTTTATAGATTTAGGCTCTCTTTCTCAAGAAGTGCCAAAATCAACTAAGCATAAACTAGTG
Organism: Nicotiana glauca; assembly: GCA_026770625.1. Lineage (NCBI taxonomy): Eukaryota > Viridiplantae > Streptophyta > Magnoliopsida > Solanales > Solanaceae > Nicotiana > Nicotiana glauca. The sequence goes on from MU772356.1 coordinate 20,901, forward strand.
TTTTCAACCACTAATTTAATAATAAAACCATAAATTAGCCCAAATATCAAACACCTATAGACATTCAAACCTTAAAACCAAGACCCATCAATTACTCATACTATGGTTGAGCCACAACCCTAGCTGATGGGTCTAGCTACTCATGATAATAGAGGAAAACAAAGAAATAGATGAAGATAAACCCATAATATTAAATTACTAATTAAAACTTAAAGATTCAATGGTAAAACTCTTGTAAAATTACTCCAAATGGTAAAAGAACACTATTCACGAGCATAGCTCAGCTGTAGAATCTAACTCATGACCTAAAAATGGGAAAAGACACTATTTATACTTGGCCAAAAATTCTAGACAAAAATACCCCTGCAGGGCTAGTGCGGACCGCACAAAATTGAGTGCGGCCGCACTAAGGCTCTTAGCTGAAAATCCTGCTCTCTGAACATGGCTACCGCGAACCGCACAAAATGCATCGCGGCTGCGATGGCTCCTGTTGCGGTCCGCACAAATGGAAGCGGACCGCATTGGCAATAATCCTCCAACTTGACAACTCTCTTAAGTTTAGCTTTGCGGACCACACAGAATTGAGTGTGGCCGCAATGAAGTCAATGCGGACCACACAGAATGGAGTGCGGCCGCATCACTTGGCTGTCTAAAATTGAGCACTCTCTGAATCTCTTCTTTGTAGACCACACAAAATGGAGTGCAGCCGCGTTGCTTTGCTGCCTAAGATGAGTACTCTCTGAACCTCTCCTTTGCGGACCACACAGAATGGAGTGCGGCCGCATTGGTCCTGTTTTGCTGAGCTTGGACTTGTTCTTGATACTTGTGCATGTTTCACTCCTTTTTGAGCTGGTTTTGACAAATTGTCACCTTGTTGTTCAAACCCTGCAATCAAGTACAACGCGTAATCCTTTAGGACTATTTTGTACACATTTCTAATGAAAACTCAAGTAAGAAGGAGTTTATAATGCATCATAATCTCTAGTTATCAGCCATGTCATCACTTAGGGTGGTGTTTACTACACTTTAAATAGTTCAGGGGGTAATAGGACCCCAAAAAGAAAAGGTGTGTAGTTGGTAATATCGTTATAGATCTGTAACGACTCAGCCAATTGTTTCGAGAGTTATAGCCCCGTTCTCCCATTTATTGCTTCTTTTGTGTTCTATAGTTGTATTATGTCTTACCGGGTTAGTTGTTTCGGGTCCGAAGTAGTTTTGGAGTGAATTGAGACACATAGTCTCTTAGGAGAAGGTTTAAGTTGGAAAAATTGACTAGATATTGACTTATGTGTAAACGATCTCCGATTTGAACTTTTATGATTCTGTTAGATCCGTTAGGTGATTTTGGACTTAGGAGCGTGTCCGGAATATGATTTGGAGGTCTGTGGTAGAATTAGGCATGAATTGGCGAAAGTTGGAATTTTGGTAATTTTGGGTGGTAGTGGAAATTTTGATATCAGGGTTAGAATGGTATTCTGGAAGTTGGAGTAGGTTCATGGTATCATTTCTGACTTGTGTGTTAAATTTGAGGTCATTCAGACATGATTTGATAGGTTTCAACGTCGTTTGTGAAATTTGGAAGTTTAGAAGTTCTTAGGCTTGAATTCGGGGGTAATTTGGTATTTTGATGTTGTTTTGAGTAATTCGGAGGTTTGACTAAGTTGGTATGATGTTACAGGATATTTTAGTATGTTTGGTTGAGGTCCCAAGGGCCTCGGGTGAGTTTCGGGTGGTTAACGGATTATTTTTGGCTTTTGGAAAATGGCTGATAGCTGCTAGTATTTGTCTTCTGGTTTCCTTATACGCGATAGCATGAGTATATTCGCGATCGCGTAAGCTTATTTAGGGAAAATATGAGTTTGTTCTACGCAATCGCAGAGTTAGGGACGCAATCGCATATGTGTGTGAGGTCGTGCTTCGCAAACGTGTGATTAGTGCCACGTTCGCCTGGGAGTAATAAAGTTGAAGAGAAGCTGGCGGTGATTGCTCTACACAATCGCCTGAGGTAGGATGCAATCGCATTGGTTTGTGTTGCAGTGGTTTGCGAACGCGTGGCGAATTCCGTGATCGCATAGAGTAAAAATGTAGGGCAGCCTGTTTGTGCTTCGCGATCGTGAGGCTATTTCCGCGATCGCGATGAAGGATATCTGGGCAGCAATATTAAATTTCAAAATCGAGGGTTTGAACCCATTTTTCATATTTTGGGCTAGAGACTACGGAATTGGGCGATTTTTGAAGGGATATTTAGAGAGTTGATTGGGGTAAGTGTTTCTCACTTGGTTTTGGTTAAATTCCATGATTACATCTTGAATTTTTTTTATCTAAATTGTGATTTGGGATGAGAAACTGGAAAAAAATGGAAGAGTTCTTGAGATAGAATTTTGAGGTTTTGGATGGAATTTTGTTGTAGGATTTGAGAAAATTTGGTATGGTTAGACTCGTGAGTGAATGGGCTTTCTAGTTTTGTGACCTTTGTCGGATTTTGAGACTTCGGCCCGGGGCCGGGGTTTGAGCCAATTTTGGGATTTGAGTCCAATTTTGTACTTTTCTTGTGGAATTGGTTCATTTGGCAATTGTGTTGTATTACTTGTGGCTAGATTTGGGACGTTTGGAGGCCAATTCGAGAGGCAAAGGTATCGCGTAGTAGGATTTTGCTCTAATTGAGGTAAGTAATAGTTGTAAATCTGGTCCTGAGGGTATGAAACCCCGGATATTGTATCGTATGACTATTTTGGAGGTGACGCACATGGTAGGTGACGGGTGTGTGGGCGTGCACTGTAGGTATTGTGACTTGGTACGTCCCGTGAGACTGTAGAATCGATTAGCCTATTGTTTACGACGTGTTCCCTCTGTTTTTATGGAAATTGACTGCACTTCATGTTAGAAATCATGTTTAGGACTTGTGTTATCACTGTTGAGGTCATACACTTGCTGAATTAACTGCTATTTGCTGTTTTTATTCTCAGTCATGATATTATCTGCGTATTTTACCTCCGTCCCTTCCTATTTATTATTGACACATGTTACTATATCTATTAGGGCTGAATTATATGCTTTTCAAGAGCGAGGGACTGGTGAGTTTAGTGACTAAGATAGGGACTGAGTGCCGAGCTGTAAGCTATATGAGTATATATAGATCGAGTTGCACATCACAACGAGTCTCAGGGCTATATATTTATATATATTGGATCAGGTTGCATACCGCAACGAGCCTTCGAGCTAATTATCTATATTTGGATCGCGTTGTACGCCGCAATAAGACTTATGATTGTTTATATATTGAATCGGACAGCACGCTGTAGCGATATAGCGCTTAGGCTGATGGAGCTCCTCCGGAGTCTGCACACCCCCAGTGAGCGCATGTACGTATTGAGTATGATTACTGAGGGCTGAGAGTCGAGTGATTGAGCTGTTGAGATGAGCTGAGAGACTGTGGCCTTGAGAGACTCTACTTGCTTTCAATAATTGTTGCACTTTGCTGTTATCTATCCATGTTGTGCAAATTTCTGAAAGACTTGATATATGTTGTACATAGGCACGAACCGATTTGACTTAAGCTACTAAATTTGAAAGCATGACTGCTCCTTATTTGAAAGATTGAGATAAACTGTATTTATATAGCTTGTCAATGCTTCTCAGTTCCTTATTTATTTCCGTTACTTACTGAGTTGAAAGTACTCACGTTACTCCATGCACCTTGTATGCATATTCATGTGAGACCGGTCGCGGAGATCATTGAGTTCGTGCACAGTTGGCTGTCAGAGATCTACGAGGTAGCTGCCGGCGACCGCAACTCTTGTCTCTCCTTCTTTTGTTACCGTATCTTTTTGTTTTTGGTATTTAGTGGAATATTGTAAATTCTGATTCTAGACTAGTTTTAGATGCTCATGATTTAGTGACATCTCGATGTCAACTATCTTTTCCGCATTTTTATTTTTAGTTCAACTCTTTTATGAAGTTTCTATTATAAAAAGCTTTGACCTAATTTTTAATGAAATATCAAAGTATTTTTTAGAGGTGTCGGCTTGCCTAGTACCACGATAGGCGTTATCATGACAAGTTAGAGTTTTGGGTCGTGACAAGGTCGGGGAGAATTTTATGCATTATCCCTTTGAAATATATCTACAGTTTAAAATGTATTTAAGGTATTAACCAATTTCGCTTAAATTTTAGGACACAATGTCATAGATTTTAAACCTCAAAATTCAAACTTTAGGACATCGTGTCCAAAAGTTCGAAAATTATGTCCTGAAATTCGAATATTATGTCTTGAATTTTAAAATAGTAGTTCAGAAATTGAGGACATCGTGTCCTAAAGTTCGAATATTGTGTCCTAAGTTCGATACTTATGTCATAAATTTTAAATTAGTAGTTCAGAAATTCAAGACTATTGAGTCCTGAATTATAAATTAACAACTCAAAATTTCTGGACATTAAGTCATGAAATTTCCAAATTTAGGACACTTAGGACCTGTTTGGACATAGATTCCCAAATATTTTTTGAAAAAAATGATTTGGATGAAATTTGACTTGAAATTGAAAATGTGTTTGGACATGAATTTTGTGGCAAGTTTTGGCATGTTTAAAAGTCCTTTTTTTTCTCTTTTTTCTTTTTCCAGCTAAAAAGTCCCATGTGGTTATGATTTAGCCCAAAAATAGGTCTTAAGCTATATTTGAGAATTGAAGTTTCGATTTTCAAAATCTTCCAAAAACTAGATTAATTCTATAAACAAACACATATTTATTTTTTATTTAAAAAAAAAAAACTTCCAAAACTTATGGCCAAACGCATATTTAATCTTGAAGTTTGGGGGAATTGGCTAATCTTTAAATGTATTATAAACCGTGGATATATTTAAAATATCGAGTTTAAAAGTGACTATTGCTGCACTTCTCCTGTCCATTTTAAATAGATTTTTTTGGTTGTTTTCATACATACGAAGGATTTTCCTTTTAACATTAATTAACCATAAATTAGATCATATTTCTCATAATTTGTTTATTGAAAATATAACTAATACTCCTAGATTTTTTACTTCAATGACAACTTTGGAAAATAAAATTAAATTTTTTTTGATATCTGAAAAAATAACCATAAATAAAACGCTAAAAAATCAATTAAAGTGGACCGGAGGGAGTATTCTCCATTTTATCACTTAACTATACTTAAATATATATGAATTTATTTTAATTTATAATTTTTATGATTAAATTACCTTTTTAATTGTATAAATGCTAAATAAGCATAAATATTTTACATGATGCCAATCTCTTCAATTTTTTCTTCATTTACTGAATTATGAATTATTCTCGTATACGTTACGCCGGCAGCATCTGTAAATACATAATCTAGATATTCTTTTTATATGTTATAGTAGTAGTATATATTTTGTAGGGAAAAGGTCTAATCTGGCATCACATAATAAAAATACTCGTCCTCATATATTTGTATGATAGGAGCACGGCTTTTTTTTTTCGCACAAATTTTATGGTTATGTAAACTATATTTGTAACTTGACTTATTACTTAACCAGGATAAATCAACATAATTTGATAGCTGTACCGGGGTATGAGTAAGTTTTGGTTTATTAGTCTTTTTTTTGTTTTTAATGTTTAATAGTTTTTGACATTTGAATCAATCAGAAACTTTTTAAATACAGATGCATCCTAATCCATATCTTGTTAACTTATGTCTCCTTGTCTTTTTTTTTTTTTTTTCTAATAAGCAATTTTCCCCCCCTCTTTTTTGTCATTGCTTAAAACTTTGGATTGTCGGAGGATACCAAGAACTGGTGTTGAAGAAAATTCTTGTGCTTATGTATAGAAGCATTTCTTCTTTGGTTTCGACTTCGGCCAATTGATTTGATTGATATATTTTTTGCATCAAATTTATTTTCCTTTTCCGTTATTTAATTTTCCAATTATCAAATTTGCGGCCAAATATTCTATTTAACAGAAAGTTGGGACTCAACTTTGTTACCTATAAATAGAGACGCTTAGCTTCATTTTTCACCACCGAAATTCTGCAAACTCTCCCCTTTCTTCTCCACTTATTCATTGTTTTTCAAAGCAAAACATAAGCATTAGTGTGGTTTAATGCCGTTTGTTGAGTTATATAATTTCCATCGCCAGTATTATAGAATAGTTGTTCCGTTCTATCCTGGGAGAAAAACATACTACTTTTTTGTTGGGCTCGGAATTTTTAATTCTTCTGTTTCTATTTATGTTTTTGGATTTTTTTTTGCAGAAATTATTTTCGAACACAGTTATAACACAAGCATCTCCAGAATTCTTAAAGGCAAATACCAATGATCTAAGTACAGAAAAACAACAATGTCCATTGACTAAATAGAAATAGTCTCTCCCTTTTCACTATTTTGTATAGTACATAATAAAGATGGAATCATATAATCACAAGCAAGACAATGTTTAATCTAAAACAAATTCGCAACTATCACAACCTGAAATCATCAACACTCGTGGGAAGAGAAAAAAAATTAAAAAGCAAGTATCAATTTTTTTTAAAAAATAAATTAAAAGGCAAGTACCATGCAGGCATGCACATAAAGTAACGACTTTACATTGAATTTATGGAGAAGTTGAAGTTGCACGAATCGATCAACAGATGCCTTTGTTTCAAATCATTATATCTTCTCTGCATTTAATTGGTATGCAGGGCCACGGGACAGCTTATTACTTGTGACCAATAGAAATATTTGTGTTTGTGGAGGTAGTTTCGATCTTTGGTGGGCCTGAATGCCGCCTTGTAATGGCTGGTGAAGCAGGGTAAGATAGTCGCTTCTTCACAGAACCTGCTGATCCCTTTTCTGGTGTTATACTGTTTTCCATGCCCAAAGGGCTTTGCAACCGTGTTCTTGCTTTTGCTGACTGAGTGGACGCCATATAACTTGGCACCGAGGAGGAACTTGCCAAGCTCTCCTCATCATCTCTTACTGATGACCCTGCAATGCTGTGCCTCCTGTTCCGTTCTGATTGAACACTGAACATGCTTCGTGTGTCATCATCTTGGTTTATAGCACTGACTCTTGCACTTGCTGGTTTTAGTTTTCTAGCTGTTGGAGAAGCGACTTGCTTGGAAGGGGTAGTGGGGGACTGGCGACTTGAACGACGGTTTGGCTTTTGGCTGGATGGAGAAGACGGGAGTTCAGAATTCAGCTGATGCCGGGCAAATGCCTTAGTAATTTCTCCTCCAGCAATGCTCATACTGGCACTTCTAACAGATATTTGATCACTTTTAAGTTCTTTCTCCGACATGCTTTGGGTTTCTGTTGGCCTAGCACCCATCCATCGCTCTAACCAGCTCCAACCCCATTGAGGATTGGTTGGATCCATAAACAACAAATTGGTAGATTTTGACGACTTCTTCCAGGTTTGCTGTCAAGTCAACAGTATAATCAATGATCAGTAAAGTCATCAATAGTTCACCAGAAAAGTCATAATGTTTAAACATGGAAAGAAATTCATTTAAAGAAATGCACTGTGTATTGGCTAATACGGGAAAACAAAAATAAATGAAACCAAGATATCAGCAATAATATCATCATTAAAATATGAGCTTTTTCTTTTGGTAAGCATCATTGTTAATATTTGACTGTACAAATGTGAGGCAAAAATATGATTCCAAGAAACATCACCTTGGAATATTGGTATAAGGTTACATACATCTAACCCACAGTGGACTGCCCTATTTCAGAATGTTAATTGTCCTATATAAAAGAATGATTAGTGGAGTACCTGATGGGAATATGAATAGGCTAGTGCTCTTTCTCGTCTCGTTGCAGCTTCATATTTACTGAGCAAACTTGCTTCAATTTGCTCCTTTGATTGTAGACTATCATCCCATTCTTCCCCTTTCTATCAAAACAGCACACGCTAAGTGTAATTAGACAAGAAGCTTTCAAAAACTTTACATTCCCGCAAGGATATGAATGCACAGTATACAAACAATGAGAAACCCCCCATCCCCTAGCCACCCACAAAATTCCCAAAGAAAAAAGTGTAAAAAGAAAAGAGGATCAACTTGGCTGATAGCACAAAATATATTTAATATCCTGAGCCGTTAAATACACAAAAAGGCATCGATAAATTACACCCTAAGATGAGTTGCTTCTGGTGATATTCCCAAAATCGAAAAATATACAGTGCGCAATGATAGGATGGTCAAATTTATACACCAAATTCCATCTTGCAGAAAGTTTTGACGTTAGCACCCCCATAAATTCGGTATTTAGCATGTACCAAGGAACTTCACTAAAATACTGAACACCAATTGTATGGCGTCACATTTATTTTGAAAACAGATTCATCTCAGATATGTCATAAAGAAAGGTGGAATTAAAAAAGAATACTGACCCTCAAACTCTCAAGTTCTTTCGCATGTTTCTGCATAAGCTGTCTCTGGAGAGTCCGGTTCTCCTCTAGCAGCCTGCTCCGTCTAGAACTAATCTGAGACTGGGCACGTGATAGAGTCTGCATACATTTCAAAGTATTTGCAGTTTGCCGTTTGACAGTAGGTCCATCAACTAGTGTTTTGAGTCTCACAAGTCCTCTTAAAGCCCTCAATGCCCTTCTGGCCTGCAAATGAGAAATCCCCACGGCAAGTTATATCTCAGTACCAGATCATTTATTACATGTTCTCACAAGTACAGCAATATAGCTTTCTACAGAGACAAAGTTAGGATTTTGAGTTTATGGGTTCTGGTTTTCAGAAAGGGCAGTTTATTGGGATCTGGATAAATTATTTAGATATATTAAATTAGTTTTTAAGAAATATACAAGGTCTGGGCCGAAGCTATTGGGTTCTATGGAACCCGTATGCAAGCATGTGGCTCCGCCCCTGGCCTTATATTGCTTTTTTATTTTTATTTTTAACTGAGAGAATCAAGTTTCTCATAAAATATCTGAAAGAAACTTTCCCAGAAATGGAAAAATCACTTGAATCATAGGAGTACAGATGCAAACCAGATATCCTCGAAATGCAGTCTGAATCCTGATTGCGGCTATTTCCTCCTTGGATTTGCCTGCAAACTGATTAACTGTAGTTAACCGAACAACCTCTGCAGCAGCCTGGGCAGCTGCAACAGCAGCTTCAGCGGCTGCAGCTGTGGCAACTGCAACAGAATAAACATGTTTAGTCTGCTCTTGTTCCACTTCAGCCAGTTTGACCTCTTCTACTGGAGGAACAGGACGAGGAGGAGAAACTGTAGTAACAACCAAAGTAGAAGAATCTGGTACTGGATGCTTTTCTTTCCCGAACCATTTCTTCTTTGATTTACTTGCTTTCTGAAATTGAGATCAAGAAACGTCAGGCACCATTAACAAAAAGAAAAAAATCCTTATATCATGCTAGAAAAGTAATGTATATGGTTACTTCAAGATAACCTTCTCGGCCTTTTCCTTAGGATCCGGGCTCAACGCCTTCTTCACCGAAGAAAACCAGCTTCCTTTCTTCCCCATCTTCTACACAAATTACCCTATTTACAAGACAAAACATACTATATTACAGGGACGATTCAACCTTTTTTTAAGAAATTCAATAAACTAAGTAAAATTACAAAAAGAGAAATATCCAACCTAATGTTGGTATGAGGTATCATATGGAAGATGAAAATTTACACTAATATACATGTAATTAATTGAAGCTAAGATCACCTCAAGATACAAGTTACAACAACAACACCACAGTTGAGTCACACAAGTGGGGTCTAGGGACGGTTGTGTGTACGCAGACCTTATCCCTACCCCTAGGGAGGTAGAAAGGCTGTTTCCGAAAGACCCTCGACCACCTAAAGATACAAGTTAAAAACTGAAACAGCAACTGAAAGATCTATGGATAATACTTAATGTCTAACCAAATTACCAAGTTAGCGGAGCCTACATTATCTAAATCTAATCTCTGAACCAGAGATACAAGCAAGCAAGATTCTTAGTCCATAATACTAGGCTGACAAGAGAATCTCATGAATGCATAATTTGGCTCTCATTTTCAATACTTTCTGAATAGTTCAATAAGCTTCAGAAACAAAAAATACAAAATTTCTTGGATTTAAGATAATGCAACCAATACCCCAAACAAAAGTTTCTGAAAATGGAAGGAATTTAACTATGACATTTCAATTAGTAGCTTCCTTTTCCTAATGAGTTAAAATTCACAGAAAAATATCAACTTTACACTATTCCATATACCAAAACAGCAAAGAACTTCAAGAAACCAAAAAGAAAGAAAAATCAAACAGGTAGCTAAAACATAAATTTTCTTGATTTGATAAAAAGGGAACATATGAATAATACCCTGCAAAATTAGAGCTTCAGAGATCTCAGAAAGTTTCAATTTTGTTCAAAGACTGTAGCTTTTTCTATATCAAGAATTACAATGTGGCTTCTCCTCTGTAAAAGAAACAAAAAGATAAGAAAAGAATTGGACTCCTCTAATATTTAGTGACCCTTTTTCATTTGTAGTGACTAATGAGAGAGAGAAAATAGATCTTGGGTTTAAGAACAATTCCAACTATTGAATGAAAGAAAAACAGCTGTTTTTTGCTAAGTATGTGAGTGTGTGTGACCCTCCACTTGGAGGAGCTGGAAGAGTGGACCCTATCAGTGACCCCACCCAACTCACTTGTTTTTGTATTTGATGAACAATGATTAGATTCTTTAAACATATTTAGCCGACACAATTTTCATTGTACCGTTGAGCATTTATGGTATCTCCAGTTTTCACATTCCAAAAAAAAAAACGCAGTTTAATTTGCTAAGGTTTTGGATCATAATTAACATGTATTGGACAAGTATTCTAAAATATATTCTGCAAAAGTATTTCCGGTGTAAAGAGTAGGATAAATGATTAATATATTGATGGTTTAAGAAATTAATTACATAATTGGTGCCACCATATGAATAAAATACAATACCTTGTATTTGAACTCATGAACTAAAATAATTTTTAACCACATTTGGTATTTACCCTAAAGTCTTCAGAAGTTCACCTATATGCAGAAAAAAAGTTTGCTTATTTGCACGATATAGAATTTCGACAAAGGATATTCAATTGAACCCTTACTTCCACCGAGCTTCGGCCCTAGACTACATGTAGCTAATTGATCATATAGAATTAGTAACCTAGAAAGCTAGAGAAGTAATTTGCTAATATATATATATATATATATATATATATATATATATAAAATTACATTATCAGTGTAAACATAATAATTGTTAGTGTCTGGAAATTGAGGTTAAAAAAAGGATATATTACTATTGACAAAAGTAATTTCAAAATTTAAAATCATCTGTAAAATTGAAGTAGTGTTGTCTTTTCAGAGGTATAATGTTTTTCCATGTAAATTTAAAAAATAAATAATAATTTATAAATAGAATTATTTTTCTTTTTAAATATTAATATATAAAAGATTGCTTTTACCAAATTCAGAGTTTCTTGTTCTTTACTAACCAATGATTACTTCCACATTGTTTATATTTATGCTTACAATTGGTTTCAGTGGAAGTAGTTTATTCGTACTCCTGTTTGAGCACAAAGCGTCCAGCATTTTAGTTAAACTAATTAATGATAAAATGAAAGATGAATCTTAGTTAAAAATAATAAATTTTAGATCAAATATTATAGGAAATTGGTATGATGAGTGATGTTTGACAGCGTTAACTAGCACATTTATATTCAATGAATGCTAGTAAATATGATAACATAAACATGCAATAAATATAGATAATGGCAATAAATGTAATAAGAAAGAATCTAACACCCAATTATTGTATGATTTGGATGATTCTTTCTCCTGACAGCAACGTGTAAAGAAGAGAAGTGAAGATGGTTATGGAATCTTTGGATCTTGTGAACAAAGATCAAATAACGTGCGTGTGAATACGATAATCAATGAACAAGACAACTTTTGTATATTCTCTCAAGTTAACCTTTTTTACAATGTATTTTTTATTAGAAAGTGAAGATCCCCCCATTATTCTCTATCTCTTCCTATTTATAAGGGGTATTTCCAAGAAACCCAAAAAATTACAAAATAAGGAATATCCAAAGGAATATTCTTTGTATTCATTTCCAAATCTATCCTACAGTTATTTCTTTACCCCAGTTGCCCATCCTCGACTACAATCCTCTTGAAGACATCTTTCTGCTATTATGTCGTGGTCGACCCCGTCCTCAATCCTGTTTATCTGCCATTACCAAGTCGCCAAATTTAGACCAATATAGTTAGTCCATCCATTTGTTGAAGTCGTGGTCTTGCACGCCCTCGATAAGCGGACCCGGTTTGCGTCCGTCAAGAGGAAATTTGGTCTTGTTGAATGAGTCGAATCGGCCGTGATCGAGAAAATGGCGTGGCCAACGAGGTTATGGTTGGTGTGGCTAACGTGAGGTGAAGTCATAGCCACACGCGTCATCATTACGCGTCTTCTCGATGTAGTGTATGTGCATCTGCCGCTTCGATTTTGGTGCCATTGATGGTCCTTTGCTCCGATTCTCGCACCACCCAATCCCATAAATAGGTGGAGGGTTTCATTTTTCGGAATTTTTTGCCATTTCTCATTTTGCATGAATAATGTTCTTCTCTGACCTTCTTTTCCAATTTTAGTTTTTGATTTCTTATAGCTTCTTCAGTTCTGGTCCTTTCTTTCTTACCTAGTTGTTATCTCCTTCTCTAGACTTTGTCACATTCATTACTGAAATATGTCACATTCCCTTCACATTCACGATGAGGTTTCCGATGACACTCCATTATCGGTGGCCCTTTCTGTCACGACCCAAAATTCACTAAGGGTTGTGATGGCGCCCGACACCACTGTCAGGCAAGCCAACCAAGAATGCATAATTAAATTTCAGTTTTAGTATTTGTGAAAATTGTTTTTCTTATACGATAAAATTTTAAACAATAAAAATTTTACAAAAATAAACATAAAGTCGATAGAAGACTTAATACTGAATAATCCAAAAAAAAAATTCTCCCAGAACCCGGTGTCACAAGTGCATTAGCATCTACAGATAAGGAAATAAAATACAACATCCCTCCGAAATACAGTGGAAAAGATATGGATACAATACACTGAGAGGGACTGTACTAGCTACGGGTTGCCACGAATAATGCGACTCACCTAGTCCCAGAATCATCCGCGCTGCTACGCCCAGTAGGCCACTAGGATTACATATACTTGTGCAACAAAAATACACAGAAGTGTAGTATGAGTACGTAAATAATGTGTACTCAATGAGTATCCCGCCTAATCTCGAAGAAGTAGAGACGAGATGGTCAGCTTCAACACTTACTAGGGGTCAATTGACAATATACTAACAATGTGAGGAAATCATGGATTTATATAGCAGTTCTAATTCATGAAGCCGGAAAACAGGTAAACACTTTCAACAAGTAATCAAGGATTTTCAAGGTTTACTCTTTATTATCTTATCTATTTATATCAAGCCACGAAGGGCAAATTTCTCGCTTAAAATTCTCAAGCGACAAATAACATGCGCAAATCACACCGAGGCGACGATCCGATCCAACAGAAAAGTAAACTGTGCATTGCCGAGGGTTGAACGATACGAACCATAGATGCATCTATTACTCTGCTCACGAATCTATCCATGCGACACGGTCAACATAAAATAAACAATCACCCTGCTCGCAAATCATCCATGCGATGCAGGTACACATAAAATAAACAATCACCCTGCTCGCGAATCATCCATGCGACGCAGGTACACATATAACACATGCTCAAATAGCCAATTAAGAATTTATCGGGGAATAATTATCCAAATAAAACACATTCTCCTTTAGCAAAATTTTAACAAATTAAGTTTAATCCTTTTAGAATTTCACTTACTAATTCAATGTGGTTTAAGCAATTCAAGCTATCAAAGGGGTTCATAAATAATCCAAGTATAACATGCTTTTAGGTCCTAACTACCCGGACAATAGTATAGTACTAGCTACGCACGGACTCTCATCACCTCGTGCGTACGTAGCCCCACAAATAGGAGCACATAATCAATTATTTCACCTATGGGGACAATTCCCTCTTACAAGGTTAGAAAGGAGACTCATCTCGCTCCGAAGATCCATAAACGGCATTCCATGCCCTTCCGAAGACTCTACTTGATGCACCACGCTCCAAAACTAGCCAACGGTTACGCAAATCCATTAATATATGCTCAATTATTCATTAAAATCTAATTTACAGCAATTCCTAACTCCGATCGAAAGGTTGACCAAAATGCCCTTAGGCCCACGTGCCCGGAATCCGAAATTTTTCGAAGATAAAGATTACCCATGGCCTTAGGAACTCAAATATATAATTTTTACTAAATTCTATACTCCATATCGTGGTTAAATTCCAAGAATATAATTTCTAGGTTTTTCCCCCAAACCCCCAAGTTTTTCTACACAATTCATGCTTAAATCCACACATAATTGATGTATTTAACTCGTAATAGGTGGGGATATCTTACCTTGTCATTGATGATGAAAATCCTCTCTTGAAGCTCCCCCAAAAACCGCCCAAGCCAAAAAAATGGGTGAAATGAACTCAAACCCCGATTTAAAACATCCCTTCTGCCTCCAGCGATTTCCGCACCTGCGGTCCCTTGACCGCTTCTGCGGTTCCGTAGGTGCGGATCAATCACCGCTTCTGCGGTCCGCCCAAGGCTGCCCTTTTTCGCTTTTGTGATATGCCCTCCGCAGATGCGGTCCCGCTTCTGCGGAAATTTGACCGCATCTGCGGTCCACTCTGAGCCGATCCAATCCGCTTCTGCGACAACTTCTCCGCAGATGAGGTCCCGCTTCTGCAGAACCTTGACCGCATCTGCGGTCCTCAAGCCCTTGACCAAAAATTTGCACCTGCGCCTTCCTAGCCGCATCTGCGGCCCCTTTTCCGCAGGTGCGGTTATGACAGCAACCAGCAGTCCTCAACCTTCCAAAAATCTCATTTTCGATCCGTTAACCACTCGGAATTCACCCGAGGCCCCCGGGACCCCAACCAATCATACCAATGAGTCCCAAAATACATTACGGACTTGCTCGAGGCCTCAAATCACATCAAACAACGCTAAAATCATGAATCGACCTCCAATCCAAGCTTTATGAACCTTGAAATTTCCAACTTCTATTTCCAACGTTTAAACCTATCAAATCACATCCAATTGACCTCAAATTTTGCGCACAAGTCATATTTAATATTACGGACCTATTGCAACTTTTGAAATTGGATTCCGACCCCGATATCAAAAAGTCCACTTCTGGTCAAACTTCTCAAAAACCTTCAAATTTTTATCTTTAGCCAAATGGCTTCAAAATGACCTACGGACCTCCGAATTGACTTTCGATCGCGCCCCCAACTCCAGAATCACCATACGGAGCTATTCACAGTCTCGGAATCCCAAACAGACATCGATAATACTGAAATGCACTTCAAGCCAAACTTAAGAAATTTCTTCCAAAATGCTAACTTCCACAATAGGCGCCAAAACACTCCTGGGTTGTCCAAAACCCAATCCGGGCATATGCCCAAGTCTAAAATTATCATACGAACCTGCTGGAACCTTCAGATCCCGATTTTGAGGTCGTTTACTCAAAATTTCCATCCTAGTTCATTCTTTCAACTTTAAGCTTCTAAGATAAGAATTCTCTTTCCAAATCAACTCTGAACTTCACGAAATTTAATTCCGAGCATGCGTACATGTCATAATACCTGAAATGAAGCTGTTCATTGCCTTAGACTACTGAATGGAGCGCTAGGACTCAAAACGACCGGTCGGGTTGTTACATTCTCTCCTACTTAAACATACATTTGTCCTCGAACGTACTGAGAATTACACTGAAGTAGTCTGAAATCGCTGTTTGACTTCACATGCACCTTCCCGTGCCGCCACAACTCAGTTGAGCACATCAGCTCGATCAATTCTGAAGATATTCCCTTTTGTTCAAGTAAATAAGCCCTAGAGCCCAATTCAAGTATCCGGGATTCTATGCCCGACCTGTTCCCACCATAAGATCACCATATTAATCACTACACGCTGTACTCAAACATTACTACATAACTCTGCTAAATTCACACCTTTTATCACTTTACTCACCGGACCACAATAAAATTTTCTGATCAACTCAGTCAAAATCCTACTAATCCGATGCTCCCATTGCACCCCATGACTTACACATGTCTTACTCTAACCTTTAGAATATCGCCACGACGGAAGAGATGTGCAGAAATTCATAACCAACTACCAAGTCAACAAATCATTAGGTCCATACCCCTTAAAAAACCATCACCTCATTCAGGACCAAATAATGGTCTTATCTCCATAATTTGCTTCATATACTCAAATTGCACTTATCCTAAATCCAAAAATCTCGTCTCATCCAGTACGAACTGCTCAGGCAATAAGCCACCCCAAACATAATCAAAAGTCTCATATGATGCCACAATGTGCCAATAGGCCACCAATTCGAACGCGATACGAAAGGAAAACAAACTCTGAAAGGAATTTTAATTACCTCGCTCGCGAATCATACATGCAACGCGGGCGCACAACT
>MU772356.1:38066-112185 GCA_026770625.1 Nicotiana glauca
GGTCCTCAAGCCCTTGACCAAAAATTTGCACCTGCGCCTTCCTAGCCGCATCTGCGGCCCCTTTTCCGCAGGTGCGGTTATGACAGCAACCAGCAGTCCTCAACCTTCCAAAAATCTCATTTTCGATCCGTTAACCACTCGGAATTCACCCGAGGCCCCCGGGACCCCAACCAATCATACCAATGAGTCCCAAAATACATTACGGACTTGCTCGAGGCCTCAAATCACATCAAACAACGCTAAAATCATGAATCGACCTCCAATCCAAGCTTTATGAACCTTGAAATTTCCAACTTCTATTTCCAACGTTTAAACCTATCAAATCACATCCAATTGACCTCAAATTTTGCGCACAAGTCATATTTAATATTACGGACCTATTGCAACTTTTGAAATTGGATTCCGACCCCGATATCAAAAAGTCCACTTCTGGTCAAACTTCTCAAAAACCTTCAAATTTTTATCTTTAGCCAAATGNCTGAAAGGAATTTTAATTACCTCGCTCGCGAATCATACATGCAACGCGGGCGCACAACTAATATGAGCTTCCTTCAGAAAATAGGAAACATAGCACAATAAACAGATATGGGAATTTGTACTGAACATCACGTTGTTGCGGCGCGCAACTTGATCCAAACAACATAACCATGGTAGCATGCCACCCGATCCAAATAACATACCCATGGCGGCGTGCCAACCAATCCACATGTAGAACTCATATAAGGAGATATACATCGAGCTAAATTGCTCATTACAATAAGATATCGAATTTGGTCACAAGCACGCTAAGTGCATAATACCATCCATGAGGGGACATATAGCTCTATAAGCTACAAAACTTAAGCACAACTGAGGTGCGATATACAATTTGAATCTCAAGAGCCATTTTGCTCATAATACATCATTTCCACGTGGATCCTCAACACATAAACAATTTCTCAAGCCGTCTCACAACACACACGGCGCAACGTATCACTATATGAAATATCTGACAACGAAATAACACCCTGACTACTCCATAAGGAGTGCACTACTGAAGTGAACACAACTGGCCTGACATAGAGCCTATATTCACATTTAAATCCACCCACCGACCTCAAGTCGATCCTGATCACATCAAACTAAGCCAATAACCTTTCAAAGGTCCATACTAATTTCCCTCTTCTCATAACAAACAAGAACAACCGTCATAACCAGAGTACTCATCCACAGTCCACAACCCAGTAACTGAGTGCCCTCCAGGCATATATTCTCAATTTAACGATATTATCGCAAACCTTCATACTTGATTTAAATCTTTCATCAATCAAGTGACTACGTGCCACATTTATACAGTCTTCCTGTGGGGCACACTCCCACAACCTATCATAACAAATAACTGGGTCTTACCTTTAAACCACCGGCCGCACTAACGCCAAAAATCGATCAAGGATCATTAACCATGATACAAGCCCTTTTTCACAAAACACCGATCTCAGGTGACGCTGAAGACATCACCAACTTGATTTAATCATCAAAAACTCCTTTCCTTCTCATCCGAGCTCGTGACATCCTTGTCAACGCCGAGCTGCAACTTTGGTCTTTACTTCAAATTCCATACTACTTACTGCACCCAACATGCCAATATACAATAAAACATGCTTTTCATTATAACTCCGGAACCACTAATAGGTTAACACTTCATCGTATGAAAACTTTTCACTTAACTCACTTCAGGTGATCTATAGTATCACATAGGTGAATTCTCATAATCGTAGAATATGCAAATCTCTAAGTAGTGGTCTAAGCCACCATAGCCCTTCCGGAATCTGCTTCCACATAACAAGCCATAACAGTAGAATACTTCTGAATAACATCAATTACAGTGGCTGACAAGCCTGATACGTACCGTTACAATCACTTGCATAACTTGATCGCGCTGAAGAAAACTGATCACTAACACCAATATGCCAATTTCAACTATGGCCAATCAATCTACCTTTTTCCAATTTATCCTGGATTGCCTTAGAGGTAATACTAACTCCATCCAACACATAACATAATCTATCTTCACTCATCTCGAGTGGCCTTAAATCACGAGGCCATGCTGTCTCAAATCCCATGAACCATTTCGTACCTCCCAATCGCCAAATTGCAAGTCAAACATCAGAGAACATTCTGTGCCTCTTCTCATAGACTACCACCAAGCTTGGCTCTTAAACGTACCTATAGGCTCGAAACCATTATGCAACACACTTGACCTCTTTGAATCCACTTGGGCCGTTGCTGAGAGCCACCCGCTCTGACTTGGCCCCGAATATAATCAACTCCATGAGTCTTCCATCACATGAATACCCTCTTGGCGAAGAACCCGCCGAATCACTTCCCTGGGAACCCGCATCTATACAAGGCAAAATCCTGAATCTTTCCCCAAGTCTGAACATGGGCCAATAGGGCCAATGATAGCCCACTTTTAATAATTCCTTGCTTAAATTACCACTTATGCCCCATTCCCGTGGCTGAAATAGCCCATCGATATGCTAATAGCCAAAAATCTCGCAAGTAGTTAACCATGCAACCCAATCATAAGCGGTGGGACTCTCCCACTTAGCATGGAGCCATCATATCACGAATCTGAAATTCACCCGTCCTCTTTATCTCTTATTGACATAACCTTGCGAAATCAACCGCCAAAGTTTTCGAAATCTTTCTGTAAAACCCCTTCTTATATTCTGACTCATCCAACATATTTGCACAACCGATTTCTTTGCTATATAATCGATAGGATTTTTTGCAGAATCCTCGCCAACCACATGACCGCTAACCTACTCACTTGGGTAACCCACCTATAAAAGCTCTCCCCGGCACGGGGTACAATTATTACAGCATCAATAACACCCCCTGAGCCTGAGCTCGCTCTCCAGTTGCACAGGTTCATTTACCCCTCGTGGACATCATTTAATTGTGTGGAAACACCCTTCCAATTCAAAGTTATGCTGCATCCTTCTTCATTTAAGCAACTCATTTTCGTTATATTAAATCTCCTACCGCATAAGAATCCCTACTTCAAATTAGATCCGTAGACCCCAATAACCAAGTGCTAATATTCTTAAATCGCTCCAAACCCTCCTTAAGGTACGTGTTCATCCCCCTACAAAGCCCATATGCAACTCCGCCACTCTTCTACTTTGGGCAAACTCACTTCTTTAATCAACTGCTCGACTGTGCTTCCTAAACCTAGCCTTTTGAAGCTTAAAACTCCACCTGACACTTCCCACATGTCCTTCTCATATTTTGCTATTCAGTTGCTGCCTTAATAAAATTTGTCTTCATAGCACTTGAATCCAAAAATTGCTACTAGCTTTAAACTTTTTCGAAGGTCATCTTCATCGAACCGCCAACATTAGAAATACTGATTCAATCCTGAACGACCACACCCTGCAGCCAGGTTTAATGATTTGGTGGGATCTACAAATGTAGTGGCTGGTGAACCGCTTCTTTTTCTTCCACGAAGATTCAGACAAAACCGAGCTTGGATGGAACTGAAGAAGATTTGGCGAATGAATACAAAGGTCAAAGGCTTTATTATTGAGAAAGTAAAAGGAGGTTGCAATGCAGTGGTGCTGGTTCCGATTCAACAATGGTAGAATGCCTGGTAGAAGGTCCAGTACAGTAGGTAGCAGGCGTGTTCGTTTTGGTTCCCGAGCGAGAATGATAAATAGGCGATGCACCATCCTTGCTGCTACATATGATATTTGACGGTTGTGTCTCCAATTCTATTTCACAATATCTTGCCCCAACGGCGAATTGTAGAACATCATAACACCAACAAACTTAGTACGTTCAATTAGGACAACGACATCCCATCATAGAAGAAAACTCTACAATGCTTGCAATTACCAAGCCTCATTACTTCTACCAGCCCACATCTGACCATTCTTTGTTCGATTGTCTTTCCCCTCCCGGGAATAAAATACTAAATCTCTTGATTATGCATTGAGTAAACATCCTTTCAAGTCATTCACTGCCCCGACATGTAGGCAATCATTTTACCATCATATCACTACTGCGCAACATTCGTTCATAGGCATCTTGGAAACTTGTGCCTAACCTCATAACTCTCAAAAGTACCGCTGCTGAGCCGAAACAACAGAATATCCTTCCACAAGGCGACAATAATAGCTCAAATAACCCCGTAGGGAGAAACACGCGCATCGCAGTCATAGTGCTATTAAAATTCTTCAACTCTCGATTCATAACAAGCGCTTCGCGTCGCATAAGATTGAGTAGGAAGGAGACAAAGGCGTAAGCCTCACATGAATCAAATCGCACGACAAGGAATCAAGAAGGGAAGTACTCCTAACAGTCCTGTAGCCTCCCTAGGATAAGTACAGACATCTCCGTACCGATCCGCGAGACTCTACTAGACTTGCTCATGACTCGTGAGACTCTAGGAACTTGGTGCTCTGATACCATATTGTCACGACCCAAAATCCACTAAGGGTCGTGGTGGCGCCGAACACCGCTGTCAGGCAAGCCAACCAAGAATGCATAATTAAATTCTAGTTTTAGTATTTGCGAAAATCATTTTTCTTATACGAAAAAAATTTTAAACAATAAAATTTTTACAAAAATGAACATAAAGTCGATAGAAGACTTAATACTGAATAATCCAAAAAAAATCCTCCCAGAACCCGGTGTTACAAGTGCATGAGCATCTACAGGTAAGGAAATAAAATACAACATCCGTCTGAAATGCAGTAGATAAGAAATGGATACAATACACTGAGAGGGACTGTACTAGCTGCGGGTCGCCTCGAATAATGCGACTCACCTAGTCCCAGAATCATCCGCGCTGCTATGCCCAGTAGGCCACTAGGATTACATATACATGTGCAACAAAAATGCACAGAAGTGTAGTATGAATACGTAAACAACATGTACTCAATGAGTATCCCACCTAATCTTGAAGAAGTAGAGACGAGATGGTCAACTGAGACACTTGCTAGGGGTCAATTGACAATATACTAACAATGTGAGGAAATCATGGATTTATATAGCAGTTCTAATTCACGAAGCCGGAAAATAGGTGAACACCTTCAATAAATAATCAAGGATTTTCAAGGTTTACTCTTTATTATCTTATCAATTTATATCAAGCCACGAAGGGCAAATTTCACGTTTAAAAATTTTAAGCGATAAATAACATGCGCAAATCACACCTAGGCAATGGCCCGATCCAACAGAAAAGTAAATTGTGCCTGTCGAGGGTCGAACGGCACGAACCATAAATGCATCTATTACCCTGCTCGCGAATCTATCCATGCGACGCGGTGAACATAAAATAAACAATCACCCTACTTCTGAATCATCCATGGACGCAGGTACACATAAAATAAATAATTACCCTGCTCGCGAATCATCCATGCGACGCAGGTACATATATAACACAAGCTCAAATAGCCAATTAAGAATTTATTGGGGAATAATTATCCAAATAAAACCCATTCTCCTTTAGCAAATTTTTAACAAATGAAGTTTAATCCTTTTAGAAATTCACTTACTAATTCAATGTGGTTTAAGCAATTCAAGCCATCAAAGGGGTTCATAAATAATCCAAGTATAACATGATTTTGGGTCCTAACTACCCGGACAATAGTATAGTAATAGCTACGCACGGACTCTCGTCACTTCGTGCATACATAGCCCCTACAAATAGGAGCACATAATCAATTATTTCACCTATGGGGACAATTCCCTCTTACAAGGTTAGAAAGGAGATTCACCTCGCTTCGAAGATCCATAACTGGCATTCCACGCTCTTCCGAAGACTCAACTTGATGCACCACACTCCAAAACTAGCCAACGGTTGTGCAAATCCATTAATATATGCTCAATTATCCATTACAATCTAATTTACAGCAATTCCTAACTCCGATCAAAAAGTTAACCAAAACGCCCTCGGGCTCACGTGCCCGGAATCCGAAATTTTTCGAAGATAAAGATTACCCATGACCTTAGGAACTCAAATATATAATTTTTACTAAATTCCTTACTCCATATCGTGGTTAAATTCCAAGAATATAATTTTTAGGTTTTTCCCCCAAACCCCCAAGTTTTTCTACATAATTCATGCTTAAATCCACACATAATTGATGTATTTAACTCATAATAGGTGGGGATATCTTACCTTGTCGTTGATGACAAAAATCCTCTCTTGAAGCTCCCCCTAAAACCGCCCAAGCGATGAAAAATGCATGAAATGAACTCAAACCCCGATTTAAAACATCCCTTCTGCCTCCAGCGATTTTCGCACTTGTGGTCACTTGACCGCTTCTGCGGTTCCACAAGTGCGGATCAATCACCGCTTCTGCCGTCCACCCAAGGCTGACCTTTTTCACTTCTGCGATATGCCCTCCGCAGATGCGGTCCTACTTCAGCGAAAATTTGACCGCATCTGCGGTCCACTTTGAGCCGACCCAATCCGCTTTGTGCGACCACTTCTCCGCAGATGTTGTCCCGCTTCTGTGGAACCTTGACCGCATCTGCGGTCCTCAAGCCCTTAACCAAAAATTCGCACTTGCACCTTCCTAGTTGCTTTTGCGGCGCCGCACCTGCGACCCCTTTTCCACAGGTGCGGTTATGACAGCAACCAACAATCCTCAACCTTCCAAAAATCTCATTTTTGATTCGTTAACCACTCAGAATCCACCCGAGGCCCCCGGACCTTAACCAATATACCAACCAGTCCCAAAATACATTACAGACTTTCTCAAGGCCTCAAATCACATCAAACAATGCTAAAATCACGAATCGACCTCCAATCCAAGCTTTATGAACCTTGAAATTTCCAACTTCTATTTCCGACGTATAAACCTATCAAATCACGTCCGATTGACCTCAAATTTTGTGCAGAAGTCATATTTGAAATTACGGACCTACTCCAACTTTTGGAATTAGATTCTGACCCCGATATCAAAAAGTCCACTTCCGGTCAAACTTCTCAAAAACCTTCAAATTTTTATCTTTAGCCAAATGGCTCCAAAATGACATACGGACCTCCGAATTCACTTCCGATCGCGCCCCCAACTCCAGAATCACCATACGGAGCTATTCACAGTCTCGTAATCCCAAACAAACATTGATAATACTGAAATGCACTTCAAACCAAACTTAAGAAATTTCTTCCAAAATGCTAACTTCCACAATAGGCTCCAAAATGCTCCCGGGTTGTCCAAAACCCAATCCGGGCATACGCCCAAGTCCAAAATCATCATACAAATATGCTGGAACCTTCAAATCCTGATTCCGATGTCGTTTACTCAAAATTTCAATCCTAGTTCATTCTTTCAACTTTAAGCTTCCGAGATAAGAATTCTCTTTCCAAATCAACTCTGAGCTTCCCGAAATTTAATTCCGACCACGCGTACAGGTCATAATACCTGAAATGAAGCTATTCATGGCCTCAGACTACTGAACGGATCACTAGGACTCAAAATGATTGGTCGGGTCGTTACCCTTCCTCCCAGCGGTGAGGAATTTATGGCTGAAGAGGACGACAACTTCCCTACTGCGGATGAGATAGTCCCCAAAAATCCTTTGGTTAGGAATGATTTTCCAAAGGATCCTGCTCATGCTCCTTCTCAGAATTTCTGAGACGGGACCGCCTCACGTAGCCGACCTCCAATCCAAATATCGCATTTCTCCCCACGTCGAAATTGTTCCGGTCGGAGATGACATTGTGGAGGTTCCCCGACTCGGATATTGTGCCTTCTATGCTTATCCGTTCATTAGTAGTTATACTTTTCCTCTCCTTCCGCTAGTAGTGAAATTTTATCGATTTTACAATGTCTACCCGGTGCAACTCTCCCTCTATTTGTATAAAGTTTTTTTAATGCTGATGAAATATGCAAAGTTGGCTGGCTCTGAGGTCGACGTTCATCACCTGATGCATCTATTTTCTCCTAGTTTTTATAGAGGTACTTTGATACACCTACGACATCGTGGGAATAGAGGGTTGGTGGTCGGGATGGACGACAAAATGAATCGGAAGTTCTGGTGACAAAATGAATCAGAAGTTAAGCATAGTACTTCTTCATCAAGACCGAGCACCTGGTGGCAGACCTGACTAGGTTTCCTGAGCAATGGAATCATAATCATAAGTGTCTTTACGTATGCTCGTTATCTTCTTTCGTCCTTGCATTTTTAGCTCATTTGTGACTTCTTTATTTTTTAGCTGAGAGGCGTGCACCTTCTCCTATCTTTGACATTGAATATTGGGTGGCTCGCGTGTACCTCACATGGTGGGGATCATGATTGGGTGTCTTTTCATAAGCGTTTTGGACCCAAGATCCCGTCTAGTAGGTGTTACTTTTGCTTCAACTTATTATTGTTTACCATTTCTCTTTGATGCGACCTCCCTTTGGTGCTAAGTCGATGAATTTCCAAGAAGAAGGCTCCAGTGCTGGAATTTCGCCAAGCTATCGCATCGGCATGGATGCAAGGTCTGCTCGTGGAGGTCGTACTCAAGCTCCGCCAATGAGGGATTCCGCCCCTCAGATTGTTGTTGTACAAGACGAGATATCTTCCCGGCCCATCTATCATCTTGTAGACGGGTCGTCTAATGGAGAGGAGTCGCCATTGATGAAAAGGAAAAGGATTAAGCTCGGGAAGGCCGTCATCGCTGATATTGAGCCGAAAAAAATCATTGCTTCAAAAGTGGCATCTACACTTGCACCAGACCTAGGGACCATTTTTATGGCGGGTGCCGTTATTGAGAAGAGGCCCTCTGGGGCCGAGGGGATGCGTGATGGCGAGGATCTTGTAAGGTTCGTAGAAGGTAGTGCGTCATCGGCGGCTGGGGGAAATAGAGCGGCACCTGGGGGGAACAACGGTTCTGGCTCGAATGTCGATCCTGGGGAGGTAAGGGCCTTCTTGAAGAGGAATACTCGTGTGGAGGTAAGGACGGAGGGTCTTAATGGTATGTAATCATTCCCGTGGGTTATGACTTTTCAGATAACTCAGAATAGGCGGTGTCGTCCTTTTCCCCCCTATGCACAAATTTTGAGAGCACGACACTAGAAGTGATGAGCAATGCGGAGTTGTCATTGAGTATATCTGGCATGGCTCTGCGAGTAAGAGATTTTTAATGTTAGGATTTGTTTCGCATGTGTAATTTGCTCAAATTGACTCCTTTCTTTTACATGTCAGACTCTTATCATTGGGATTGAGCATTACTAGAGAGAGGAGTGGAGGACGACCATCTTTAAGAAGGTGACCTCCAAGTACAAGGAGCACCGTACTAAGCACCGAACGTTGGCCGACGTCTTAAACCAGGATAGTGAATTTTAGTTGCTTCGTGATGGGCTTAACAGAAAGATGAGGAGTTGGCGAAGAAAGATGAAGAGCTAAGTGAGAGGGATGATGAGCTGATGAGAATCATCGATAGGTTCAACGAGCTTGAGGCAGCTCTAAAGGCTAAAGAGGACGAGCTCGAGGTGAGCAAAGGGGGTGATGGTTGAGAATGCTGACCTTTAAATGTGGGTGGCATCCTTAACTGATAAACTTTGGCAGAGGGAGGCGAAGGCTGTCAATCTAAGGGGCGAGTTGAGCGCCAAGGTCGAAGAATTGACTTGTGCTGAGAAAGACAGAGTAGCCTTAGAAGATGCCCTCAGTGTTTGTAAGTCTGAGAGGGATAATAAGATGTAGACATCGGTGCTTATGGTGGCGAGGTTAGTAGAGTGGATCTAGGATCTGGAGGTGGAGTTATCTGGATTGAACGAGTAGGTCATTGCCTTGAAGGCCGAGGAGGTACGACGGCAGTCACAACCATCTACGCCTCATACTTTTGCTGATTCCGGCGTGCCGCGAGAGTTGTATGAGATGTGGGTTCACGCCGAGGCTCAACTCGATGTGTATAAGTCTTTGAAAGCCGTCGGGAAATTTTTTGAAGTAGAACTCGAGGGCGTCTATGTTAAGGCATGTGCGGCCCATGAAACTTGTGGTTATGCCCCTAGTACGCCTGGTGGGGATGATGTTAACAATGATGCAGATAGGCTCATCTGCGATTCTTATTATGATGATGAGTATGCCGATGGGGATGACGTTGTGTAAAGCCATCGTACTTAGTTTTTGTTTTGTTTTTCTATTATTGTGAGGGCGGCTTTGGGACCTTTGTAAGAGTCTTGTAATTTGACAGTTGTAATAGAACAGTTCCCTTTTTGCTAGGTGTTTCTTGATTTCCGTTCTCTTTTCTTTTTGCTATGTAGGGAAGTCCCTGATGTTTTTTTGAGATCGATGATCAACACGGTCGAACATTGAAGATTTCGAACGAGGTCAAATATTAAGTAGTTTGAGCGAAGTCGAATGTAAAGTAATTCGAGTGAATTCAAATGTAAAATAACTCGAGCGAGGTCAAATGTAAAGTAATTTGAGCGAGGTTGAATGTAAAGTAATTCGAGCGAGGTGGAATGTAAAGTAATTCGATCGAGGTGGAATGTAAAGTAATTTGAGCGAGATCTAATTTAAAGTAATTCGAGCGAGGTAGAATGTAAAGTAATTCGAGCGAGGTCGAATGTAAAGTAGTTCGAGCGAGGTCGAATGTAAAGTAGTTCGAGCGAGGTCGAATGTAAAGTAATTCGAGCGAGGTCGAATATAAAGTAATTCGAGTGAGGTCGAATGTAAAGTAATTCGAGCGAGGTCGAATGTAGAGTAATTCGAGAAAGGTCGAATATAAAGTGTGAAAAGACTTGGTGGAGAGTAAAGATGCTGCTTTATTTCATTCATTGGAGAATTTACATGTGTTTGTTTGTTTCATACATATATTGGAGAAGTTCCCATGTATCCTGTCCCTTCATCGTTTGCCCCCGAGAAGTAGTCGGCAGGCGGGGTGGTAAATTATACTTGAACTTCGAGACGCCCCCTTTGTCGCCTCATTAAAAACCTCCCCGAGAAAACCCAACTGGGACAAAACCCGGGTGAGGGAAAAAAATTACGACTTGGAGGGCGTCCATTTTTAGAAGTTGAAGTACTTGAGATGGGCAACGTTCTTATTATTTTGTAGTAGCTTTCCCTCCATTGATTCCAGTTGGAATGATCCTTTCTTTGTTGCGGTCGTGATTTTGTATGGCCCGTCCCAATTGGTTCCTAGTTTTCCTTCTCTCAAATCTTTGCTCGCTTGTGTTTAGGCCTTGAGTACATAGTCTCCGACTTTGAGTGGTTGTACTTTGGCTTTTTTGTTGTAGTATCGTTCTGCTTGTTGCTTTTGGGCTACCATTTTTATATAAGCCATGTATCATCGCTCCTCTGCTTTGTCGAGGTCTTGTTTTCTGTTCTCATCATTGCTTGATCCGCTTTCGTTGGAGTATCTCAAACTGGGTTCCCCGACCTCGACTGGTATCATGGCGTCAGTCCCGTAGACTAGTAAATAGGGCATTTCTCCTGTGCTTGTTTTTGGCGTGGTGAGGTATGCCCACAGTACCTCTGGTAATAATTCCGCCCATAGTCCCCTGGCGTCCTCAAGCTTTTTCTTCAAGATATTAAGTATTGTTTTGTTGGAGGATTCAACCTGACCGTTACTGGCAGGGTGATATGTCATGGAGAGTATTCGCTTGATGTTCCATTTTTCAAAGAACTCGGCAGTCTTCTTTCCGCTGAATTAGGGTCCATTGTCATAGCTGATTTCTTTGGGGATAGCAAAGCAGCATAAGATGTTTCTCCATGTGAATTTGATAACTTCCTGTTCGCGTATTTGGGTGAACGTACCTGCTTCTACCCATTTGGAAAAATAGTCGGTTAAAAAAAAACATACATTACCTCGCCCTGCTTGGAGGCGTCCGACGATGTCCATTCCTCATTTGATAAACGGCCATGGCGAAGTAACAAAGTGGAGGTGCTCGCTCGATTGGTGTATCATAGGAGCATATTTCTGGCACTGTTTGTCACATCTCTTTTTCCCGCAACCCTATTACGAGTTTGAGTTAGAACAGTTTTTCCAATTGAAATGACGTTTTGAAAAGGGATTATTTATTATTTAGAGTTGCCATTTGGAATTGAGTTTTGGTGTTCCAAGTCACCTTTTATTTAATCCCTTATCAAAAGGAAGATTTGACTCCTAATTTATGGTCTACGAAACAAAAGACTGAGTAAGGAATTCTGTTGACCGAGAGGAAGGTGTAAGGCACCCCTCGAGTCCCGTGGTTCTAGCATGATCGCTTTATTGATTGATGTAAGGCTTAAATCAATTTTTGGCTATACTTGTATTTTATTGATTATGAATTGTCTATTACCACTTCATTTAATTTATTATATTTTTATTAATTGTGCTCACCAAGATGCAAAATGCACACAAGGCAGTTCTTTGAAATTAAATGTTAAACCAAGATACGGAATACATACATGGTTATAGCATAATTATTTTAAATCTAAAGGCATCGAGACGCGGAATGTGCACATGATCCTTTTTTTATTTAAGCCTATCAATCCAAGGTTCGGTATGAACACATGAGCTAATATTTAAATATGCATCCAAAACTTTTAAGCGCATTTTAAAGTATTCCATTTATTAATCTCTTTCATATCCGTGAAATTTATTTGTATATTTTTTTAAATGTGTTTTTTTTTAATTGCAACGAGTCATGAATTAGTTTATAACATATCTCAATCACTCACAATTATTTTCTTATCAATCGGCCTTGACTTTCACCTAGGTTCAGTTCATTAATAACTTTCCCATAATATAATTTCAACAATAATGCAAGAATAATACTTAAACAAATCAAAATAATATAAAAAATAGTAACAACAATAATTATTTAATGCAAATTATGAACTAAACCTTTAACAGAAGCTATAAAAAATTCCATTGAGATAGTTTCAAAAATAAAATCAAAATATGAGGGCATTAACTATATGATACCATATCGAGTAACACCATATCTTAATGGGTTCGAGAGTGTCATGGAATGGAAAACTTGATGTGTACTTCTCATTAAATAATTTATTATATCATAACCATAGATTAATAATAATTCTTTTGTTAGTACACTCTAAAGTTGACTATTAAGAACTTGTTTAAACCATAGCTACTGAATACTTGGAATAAATATTGAAAATACTCTC
Organism: Nicotiana glauca; assembly: GCA_026770625.1. Taxonomy (NCBI): domain Eukaryota; kingdom Viridiplantae; phylum Streptophyta; class Magnoliopsida; order Solanales; family Solanaceae; genus Nicotiana; species Nicotiana glauca. The sequence continues at coordinate 51,165 of MU772356.1, forward strand.
GGTAATCACAGAAGTTATATAGTGTCACCAGGAAATATTTTTTTTTTATAATTAATTTTAATTAAAGATATGCATCCCAACGAACAAATTCACAATAGAACTAAACTTCTCCACAAATTATTAAACACAGATTGTAACTATGAAGAGAAGAATAAGAACCTTTGCGGTGACGATTTTTACTATATTGAGAATACTCCAACAAATAGATATCAAATGTCGAACTTGAAATAGCAACGAACAACAGTGAACCATAAGCTGAAAACTTAACGAGAATTTTTTGAGACTTGGATCTCCATATCTGTGACAAGCTATCCTTGTTTATAGAAAGATAAAGATATACAACCAAGTTTTCAACTTTCGAGAAGTAAAAAACAAGTAGCAGTACTACTTTTTCGTTCCTATTAACCACCCAAAACTGATGCTTCCTTTTTCGTTCCTCTCCTTTTCCAAAAATTCTCTCATTCGTTACCCTCCTCTTCTATATGTGTATGTGTTTTTGTTATAAGAGAGATCAGGGAGGGGATAAAGTGAAGTCTAGTGAGCATGTGCAAGATAATGGTGGGGATAAAGTGGTGGGCAAGTGGGGTAATTGAATGGGGGACAGGCGTGGGGAGCCAAGAAAAGTGGGTGTCTGCTGTGAGGAAATAAGGGAAAGTGGTTATGAGTGTGAATGCGAGTTGTAAAGAGTAGGAGTGGGAAGATGGGTGAGAAGTGAGGTATTAATGAGATAAGTGGGAAAAAGAATTCAAACATGGTCAAAAATTAACTGTTCGCACTTTTTGACGTAATCAGCGATTTCCTTCTTCATTGTGGGCCAATAATATCCTGCTCGAATAAGGCATCTGACTAGGGACCGGTTTGCGGTATAGGCACCGCAGTGGCATTCGTGTACTTTCTCGAGCACGCGTCTGGTTTGATTCGGCCCTAGGCATTTCGCCAAGGGGCCCCCAAACGTTCTTTTGCATAGGTCGTGATTTATGATGTTATACTTGGCCACCTACATTCGTAGCTTTTTGGATTCCTTTTTCTCTGTTGGGAGTGCTCTTTCCTGTAAATATGTTATAATACGGTTGCGCCAGTCCCAAGTCAAAAATTAGTTACTCATAGCATGCCCCTCTTTGCTTGGAAGCATGAAGAGTTTTCAAGCAAAGAAAAGATGAGCAATATGACTAATTTTTGGCCATAAAATATAGGGTGCAACTGAGTCCTGGTTTGGACGACCTATATATGCCGGGTTATAGGGGAATTTGGTCGTGTATAGTTCAAGGAAACAAATGAAATACTGAGCTGAGGAGTCGACTGAGGTTCCATCGAGGTTCCGGTCCGGGATCCCATTATTACATCAGAAAACTAAACAAACCTATCAGCTATGAATTACAATATTCCTATCTATGAGTCCTCTAAAGCTTGATCTTGATTCTTGGTTGGTTTTCATGTGTACTCTGATCATAATCCTGATGCTTGTTAGCTGTAGGTGCTAGTTCTTTCCTTTTTCCACTTCTCGGATCAAGGCGGGACGTGCAAAGCTTGTGACTTCAATCATATCTTGAGCAGTTCGCATCTTTCTCCGTTTCTGCACTTTGAGTTCACTTTTTTTCCTTTTTCTTTATTCTGGATTGAGACTTATTCTTTGGTCATCTCGAACCATGTGCCTCGAGGTAAAACATGATCAGACACCAAAACAAACAAACGAATGAAATTTTTCTTCCCCAGTTTTCACTAGGAAAATTTTGTGAGTTATTGTAACAAAATTCTAAACTACTTCTTTATAGAAAGCAATAAAATCAGGATTGTGTATCCTTGAGAAAAAAAGATTGGGGAGTGAAGCCTATATCTATACTAAAAGTCAACTAGGGAGTGGAGACCCTATGTTGAAAAACTCAGCTAGGGATTGGTGACACTGTGTTGGAAAGCTCAGCTAGGGATTAGCGTACCCTATATTGGTAAGGAAATGCAATCAGGGGTTGGTGCCATGTATTACTGGAAAAAAAAAAGAAAAATGTAACTAGGGGTTGGCACCCTGTATTACTGACAAAAATGATGGATCCCCCTAGGAGAAAAAGTTCTACCTGAGTTAAGTTATGAAAACTAAGTCTGGGCGAAAAGTACTTCTACCCGAAAATATGAGCTGGATCCCCCTAGGCAAAATGGTTGTACCTGAGTTAAGCTACGTAAAAACAACCTGAGCGAAGAGTACTTCTACCCGGAAGCTATAAGCTGGATCCCCTTAGGCAAAAAGGTTCTACCTGGGTTAAGCTAAAAACACTAAGCCTGAGCGAAGAGTACTTCTGCCCGTAAATAGGAGTTGGATCCCCCTAGGCGAAAAAAGTGTTACCAGGGTTAAGCTAATGTAAAACAACCTAAGCGAAGAGTACTTCTACCCGGAACTGTGAGCTTGATCCCCCTAGGCGAAGTGGTTCTACCTGGGTTAAGCTAATGTAAAACAACATGAGCGAAGGGTACTTCTACCCTGAACTATGAGATTGATACCCCTAGGCGAAAAGGTTCTACCTGGGTTAAGTTGATGTAAAATAACCTGAGCGAAGGGTACTTCTACCCGGAACTATGAGCTGGATCCCCCTAGGTGAAAAGGTTCTACCTGGGTTAAGCTGCGTAAAAACAACCTGAGCGAAGAGTACTTCTACCCGGAACTATTAGCTGGATCCCCCTAGGCGAAAAGATTCTACCCGAGTTAAGATAAGTAAAAACAACCTGAGCGAAGAGTACTTCTACCCGAAATTGTGAGCTTGATCTCCCTAGGCGAAGTGGTTCTACCTGGGTTAAGCTAATGTAAAACAACTTGAGCGAAGGGTACTTCTACCCGAAACTATGAGCTTGATCCCCCTAGGCAAAAAGGTTCTACCTAGGTTAAGCTAACGTAAAACAACCTGATCGAAGGGTACTTCTACCCGGAACTATGAGCTGGATCCCCCTAGGCGAAAAGGTTCTACCTGGGTTAAGCTGTGTAAAAACAACCCGAGCGAAGAGTACTTCTACCCGGAACTATGAGCTGAATCCCCCCTAGGCGAAAAGGTTTTACCTGGGTTAAGCTAAGTAAAAACAACCTGAGCAAAGAGTACTTCTACCCGAAACTATTAGCTAGACCCCCCTAGGCGAAACGATTCTACCCGAGTTAAGCTACATAAAAATAACCTGAGCGAAGAGTACTTCTACCCGGAACTATGAGCTGGATCCCCCTAGGCGAAAAACTTCTACCTAGGTTAAGCTACGTAAAAATAGGAGGTGTGAACAATAGTGATGTATGCCGAAAGTAAAAGAAAAATAGAGATTTTAAGGATCTTACCTTTGGTGACATTCGTTCTTTTAGAATCACCATTATGCATGCTTTGTTCCTGCTTCAAACAAATAAAAAATTGTGAGTTTCCAAAGAGGTGGTTGGTATGTGGCCTTGATGCTCTGAGTAGTTTGATTCGCGGCCACTGCCGTCAAAGAATCGATTCTGTCAGAGTGGCACCGAGATGCTTGACTGATATGTATTATTTTCTGGAGACCTTAGCTTTCCAAACTTTTGCCGAGATGGTTGGACACATGGGGCTCAACCTCTTAAACATTTGCCTTTATAGGCACTTCAAATTGATTTTCTCTTTCCAAGAGTTTTGATTTCGAAGCATCGGCCACCATGGCCAATCGAGGCCGACTTGATGCACCTGCTGAGGCTGGGTTCTTTTTTTTTTTTGAACATTGGCTCGTGTCAAATGAGAACCCTGTAAATCTGTCTTACCATTCTTTCTTTGTCCTAGTTTCAGAACAGAGTTAGATCGAAAGGGATTTAAAGAAAACAAACAGTGGAATGGAGAATAAGTTTAAAACAAGAAGTGTCCCTTTCGGGTAAAGGAAAGAAGGACTTATCTGGAGTACATGCGGACTTCAATGAACATGACATGCCTTTTGGACTGGATGCCTGATCTGTGTAAACCGTCCGACTCTCAAAAATTCATCATAACTTTTGCCTCAAAATCAAGAAACCTTGATAGGACTCTATCGGTGCTGATAGCTACGAGGCTCCTCTGTTCGATCGGGGGTTTAATTTGCGGGTTTTCACGAGCTGACCTCTCTCATTTCTCTACTCACCATCGCCTTATAGTGCTCTATATGATTTTTCGCTAACAAGACTCTCTCATTTTGATTTCTTTGCTTACTGTTGCCTCACGGTGCCTGCGTGGGTTTTCACCAATAAGACTCTATCATTTTACTTTTTCTCATTTTGACTGTATCAGATCCAAGTAGCTGTATTCTCTGATCCTTGAACATTCTCGCCGATTGATCGAAAGGACTTGAAAAGGGTTTGGGTAAAAAGGATTTGGATTGAGTTACAACTTTGGAACCTTTTGGGCGGGATCATCGCCGAACCATTATAGCATCTGCCCCAGTTTCACTTTTTTTGGGGGACTTTGGATTTTTATTTTGGTGTGACTGAACCCCAGAGAGAGGCTGCCTACGTATCCTTTCGGAATCAAGTCGAACGTAGTTCAGGCAACTTTTGTTTTTGGTTTTTGTTTTCTTCTGTTTTGTTTTATTTTTCTTTCCTTTTTCCTCTCTCTCTCTCTCTCTCTCTTCATCTTTCTTGTCTTTTCTTCCTTTTTTTTGTATTTTTCTTTTTAACACTTTCAGGTTCCAAAGAGGTTAATCAAAGAAGAGTAACCGGCTCAAAGGGTTATCAAAGAGTTAAAGTGTTTGGGTAGTGAGAATGAAAGCTTTCGTCATCCCAATCGGAGAATATTAATACTATATAAAGGATCCAACATAATATCTTTTGACTGCATTCACATTGACGATTGTTTTGGGGACGTTTCTTTCGATGTGTCCCAAGTACGACGCACTCTTTGGCAGTACCTTTGTTACCATGTATGGCTTTTTCCAATCTGGAGCCAATTTTCCTTTAGCTGTTCCAACTCTTTGTTTTATTTCCTTCAACTTATCTTCATTGCAATCTGATTCTTGATTCATTATTTTGAGGTCTGACAGAATCTTAGGATCCGGGCATGAAGTCCGCAAGCATGTCATGTTATTGAAATATGCATTTAACAGAACTAAAAAGAGAATAAGAAAAATGACAAGATTGAGAAAAGAGACATTCATGGACAATGAAATATTAATTTCATTTGATTTTTTTTTTGATTTTTTTTTCACTTTTTCAAGATAGAAGGGTTTACATCAGAAAGTAAGACAATAAAGTAAAACATCCGGATCACACCCTGAGATAATCCGAATGCAGAAGGATAGTAAGACTGGCTACCGAAACTCCCATCTGATGGGGAACTTTCAGGCTTGGCAACCGATTTTTGGCTTTTCTACTATTTTGGTCATGGCTATGATGGCCTTCAGTGCCGGATCACATTCCTCAGCTTCACAAATCATTCCAACTATTGGCCCGATGTTGTAGGCAGGCAACAGATTGTTCATCACATCAGGAGCTTCTTCATCCCAAAAAATGATTCTTTCAGCTTCAATAATGTAACGACCCGATCGGTCGTTTTGAGTACTAGCACTTCGCTCAGCATTCGGAGGCATGAACAGCTTCATTTCAGGTATTATGACTTGTACGCATGGTCGGAATCGAATTTCGGGAAGTCCAGAGTTTATTTGGGAAGAGAATTCTTATTTCGGAAGCTTAAAGTTGAAAGAATGAACTAGGATTGGAATTTTGAATAAACGACCTCGGAATCAGGATCTGAAGGTTCCAACCAGTTTGTATGATGATTTCGGACTTAGGTGTATGCCCGAATTGGGTTTTGGATAACCCGAGGGCGTTTTGACACCTATTGTGGAAGTTGGCATTTTGGAAAAAATTTCATAAGTTTGGTTGGAAGTGCATTTCAGTGTTATCGATGTCCGTTTGGAATTTCGAACTGGGAGTAGCTCTGTATGGTGATTCTGGAGATGGGAACGCGATCGGAAGTGAATTCGGAGGCCCGTAGGTCATTTTGAAGCCATTTGACTAAAGATAGAAATTTGAAGGTTTTTGAGAAGTTTGACCAAAAGTGGACTTTTTTGATATCGGGGTCGGAATACGATTTTGGAAGTTGGAGTAGGTACGTAATGTCAAATATAACTTGTGCACAAAATTTGAGGTTAATTGGATGCGATTTGATAGGTTTAAACATCGGAATTAGAAATTGAAAATTTCAAGGTTTATAAAGCTTGAATTGGAGGTGGATTCATGATTTTAACGTTGTTTGATGTGATTTGAGGCCTCGAGCAAGTCCGTAATGTATTTTGCGATTGGTTGGCAGGTTTGGTTGAGGTCCCAGGGGCCTCGGGTCGTTAACAGATTAAAAATGGATTTTTTAGAAGGCTGAGGTTTGCTGGTTGCTGGTATTTCTGCTTCTGCAGAAATGGGACTGCAGAAGCGTAGAGGGAGACGCAGAAGCGGAAGAGAGGATTCTGGGGAGGACCGCAGATGCAGTCAAACTTCCATAGAAGCGGAACCGCATCTGCGGGAGGCTGGTCGCAGAAGTAAAACAGGGAGGCCCATGATGGACCGCAGAAGCGGCCCAAAATCCGCAAAAGTGGAACCACATATGCGGTGGGCCGTCCACAGAAGCGACACTTTTGACCGCAAAAGCGGAACCTCATAGGCGGAAATAATTCCGCAGAAGCGGAAGCAGCTGAGGTAGTGAGGTCTTTTAAAGTTTGGGGTTGAGTTCATTTCAACCCCATTTTTCTTACATTGGAGTCGATGGGGAACAACTTGGAGGTGCCATTTTCGTCACTTGTCATGAGGTAAGTAATTTATGTTAGTTTTGAGTTAAATACAAGGTTTATACATGGATTTAGATTTGGAAAATTGTAGAAAATTGATAGGAAGACCTAAAAAAATTATATTCTTGGAATTTTTCCACGATTTTGAGTATGAAATTAAGAGGAAATCATATATTTGAGTTCGTGAGTTCATGGGTAAACTTTATCTTCGAAATTTTTTGGATTCCGAGTACGTGGGCTCGAAGGCATTTTGGTAAACTTTCCAATCGGAGTTAGGAATTGCTATAAATTAGTTTGTACTGAATATTTGAGCATATATTAACGGATTTGCGTAACCGTTGGCTAATCTTGGAACATGGTGCATTAATTGGAGTCCTCGGAAGCGCGTGGAATGTTGGTTATGAGTCTTCGGAGCAAGGTGAGTCTCCTTTCTAACCTTGTAAGAGAGAATTGTCTCTATAGGTGAAATAATTGATTATGTGCTCCTATACGTGGGGGCTACATACGCACGAGGTGACGAGATTCTGTGCGTAGCTACTATCATGCTATTGCCCGGGTAGTTAGGACCCATCAACATGTTATACTTGGATTAATTTTGAACCCATTGATAACTTAAATTGTTTAAATCACCTTTGATTAGTAAATGAATTCAACAAGAGATTAAACATCATTCCCTGAATTGTTAAACAGAGAAATTGCCTTAATTGGATAAATATCCCCGATAAATTCTTAATTGGTTATTTGAGCATGTATTTTATGTGTACCTGCGTCGCATGTGTGATTTGCGAACAGGGTATGTGTTTATTTATGGAACGGGCAGAACGCCTTGGCAGATTAAATAGATGCATCTATTGGTTCGGGCCGCTCGACCCTCAGCAGTGCACAATTTACATTCCTGTTAGACCGGGCTGTCGCCTCGATGTGATTTGTGCATGTTATTTGTCGTTTGGAAATTTTCAAATGTGAAATTTGCCCTTCGTGGCTTGAGATAAATTGATAATATAATAAAGAATAAACCTTGGAAGCCCTTGATTAATTGTTGAAGGTGTTTACCTGTTTTCTGGCTTCGCAAATTAGAACTACTATATAAATCTATGATTATCCTTGCATTTGTAGAATATTGTTAATTGACCTCTAGTGAGTGTCGAAGTTGGCCATCTCGTCTCTACTTCTTCGAGATTAGGCGGGATACTCATTGAGTACACGTTGATTACGTACTCATACTACACTTCTGTGCATTTTTGTTGCACAGGTATATATACCTCTAGCAGCCTGGGCGTAGCGGCACGGATGACTCTGGGACTAGGTGAACTGCATTGTTCGAGACAACCCCCAGCTAGTATAGTTCCCTTCAACATTTTTATTATTTATTCCCTGTCTACTGTATTTCGAACAGAGGTTGTATTTTATTTTCCTTATCGATAGTTGCTTATGCACTTGTGACACCGGGTTCTGGGGATGTATTTGGATTTATTCGGAAATCTTAAAAGTTGTTTAAATATTTTATTATTTATTCGGAGGAATATACTGAGTCTTGTTTAAATTGTATAAAATAAATGTTTTCAAAATTATTATAACGAGAATTTAATTAAGTATTCTAGTTGGCTTGCCTGACAGAGGTGTCCGTCGCCACCACGACCCTTAGTGGATTTTGGGTCGTGACAACATGGTATCAGAGCACTAGGTTTCCGTCGGTCTCACGAGACATGAGCAAGTCTAGTAGATTCTCGTGAATCGGTACGGAGACGTCTGTACTTATCCTTGAGAGGCTACAGGGCTGTTAGGAGTACTTCCCTTCTTGATTTCCTTATCGTGCGGTTCAATTCCTTTGAGGCTTATGCCTTTGATTTCTTCCTGCTCAATCTTATGCGAGCGCTTGTTATAAATCGAAAGTTGAAGAATTGAAATGGCACTACAAATGTGGTATGGGATGATTCTCCCAGTATAGTTGATTTGACTATTATGGTCGCCTTATGGAAGGATATTCCATTGTTTCAGCTCAGTAACAGAACTTCTACGAGCCTTGAGGCTAGGCACAGGTTGCCATAATGCTTATGAGCGATTATTTCGCAGTGTTGTTGTAATGGTAGGGTGTTTGCCCACGTGTCGGGGCAGTGAATGAATTGAAGGGAGGTTTACTCAGTTTGTAATCAAAGGGATTCGGTATTTTATTCCCGGCAGGGGAAGGACAATTAAACTAAGGATGGTCAGATGCGGACTGGTGGAAGTAATGAAACATGGTAATTGCAAGCGTGGTGGAGCTCTCCTCTATATGGGGGTGCTGTTATCCTAATTGAACGCTTTAAGTTTGTCAGTGTTATGACCTGCTACAATTCGCCTTTGGGGCAAGATATTGCAAAATAGTATTGGAGGTACAACTATCAGATATCGCAGGGTGCGGTGGTTCTGGATTTAATCAGTATTTCAAGATGTTGACCGTTCAATAAAGGCGACCTTCGAAAAAGTTTGGGGGTAGTAGCAAATTGTGGATTCGAGTTCTTTGAGGATAAATTTTATTAAGACAACGACTGGGCAGCAAAAGATGAGAAAGGCATGTGGGAGTGTCAGCCGGAGTTTTAAACTTCTAAAAGGCCAGGCTTAGGGAGCGCAGGCCGAATAGTTGATTGAAGGAGTGAGTTTGCCCGAAATGGGAGAGTGGCAGAGTTGTATAGGGCCTAGTAGCAGGATGACTACGCGCCTAATGATAGTTTGGAAGGATCTGGGATCTTAGCAACGGGAAATGGAAGTTTGTAAAGTTAATTTGAAGCATGGGGTTGTTATGCAGCAGGAGATTTGGTATGACGGAAAGGATCTGCTTGAAATGAAGAAAGATGTAGCATGATTTTGAAGTAAAAGGATGTTGTCGCGCATTTAATGGGTGTCCACGAGGGGTAAATGGACTGGTACAGCTAGGGAGTGAGCTTGGACTAAGGAGGGTTCCCTGTGAGCAGTTTAGCGGTCACGTGGTTGGCGAGGCTTCTGCGAAGAGTTCTACGGGTTATGCAGCAAAGGGAACTGTTGTGTGAGTGTTAATGATTTAGAGTAACAAATTGGGTCCTACGGTAAGATATTGAGGATGTTGGAGATTGATTGGCAAGGTTATGTCAATAAAAGATTAAGAATCCTGGTGAACTCCAGAGTTTTGTAATTATGGCTTCAAGCTAAGTGGGAGAGTCCCACTACCTATGATTGGGTTGCATGGTTAACTACCCGTGAGGTTTCTGGTTATTTGCATACTGAGGGGTTATCCCAGCTACGGAAAAATACCATAATTAGTAATTTGAGCAGAGGAATTATTAAAGATGTGCTATGGTTAGCCTTATGGGCTTATGTTCGAACTTGGGAAAAGATTCAAGATTTATGCCTTGTATAGAAGCGGGTTAAAAGGGGAGTGACTCTGGCAGGTGCTTCATTGATAGGGTATTAATGTGCTAGAAGATTCAGGGAGCTGATTATATTCAGGATCAAGTCAGAGCGGGTGGCTCTCAGCAATGGTCCTAGTGGAACTCAAAAGATAAAGTTTGGTACCTAATGATTTCAAGCCTATAAGTACAACTAAGAATCAAGATTTGTAGCAACTTATGAGAAGGTGCCCAGAATGTTACCTTGTGGGGTAGCATTTGAGAAATATGAAATAATTTGTAAGATTTGAGACATCACGATCTCGCGATTCAAGGTCACTAACGATGAGTGTAGAAGGAGTATGTTATATGTTGAAGAGAGTTAGTATTATTTTCAAAGCAATCAAGGATAAATTGGAAGGAAAAGGGGTTGATTAGCCATAGTTGAATTTGGCATGTTGGGGTCTGTGATCAGTCCATTCAGCGTGATCGAGTTATGTGTAAGATTTGTGGCGGTACGTGTGAGATTTGTCGGCCGCCGTATTATATGTTATTCAGAAGCATTCTTCTGTTATGGCCTATTAAGTGGAAGCAGATTCCGGAAGGAATATGGTGTCTTGGGCCACTACTTAGAGATTTGCATATCCTACGGTTATGGGAATTTACTTGTGTGTTGCTATGATTCTCCTGAAGTGAGTTAAGTGAAAGGTTCGTATATGATGAAGTGTTAAAATATTAATGATTTCGGAGTTACGATGAAGATCGTGTTCTATTGTATGTTGGCACGTTGGGTGCAGTGAGTAACATGGAAATTCGCAGTGTAGATTGAGGTTACAGTTTACTGCTGGTAAGGATGTCACGAGCTCGGATGAGCCAGAAATGGGTGGAATAATTAAAGTAAATTGGTGTTGTCTTCAGCGTCACCCGAGATCGATGTTTTGTGGAAAAAGTCCTTACATCCCGGTTAAGGATTCTTGATCGTTTTTCAGTGTTAATGCGGCCGATGGTTTGGATGAGCGGACTTGTTATTTATTTCAGAAGGTATTGGGAACGTGTCCAACGGGAAGAATGTATAAGTGTGACATGTAGTCACTTGATTGACTAAAGATTTGAACCAAGTATGAGGATTGTGGAAATATCATTAATTTGAGAATTTAGGCCTGGAGGGCACTTCATTTATTAGGTTATGAACTGAGGAGGTTGCTCTGATTATGATGGTTGTTCTTATGTGTTATGAGGAAAAGTGAGTTACTATGGACCTTTGAAAGGTCATTAGCCAAGTTGGTGCAATCAGAAATCGGCTTGAGATCAGTGGATTGATTTACATGTGAACAGGGCTTTATATCAGGCCAGTTGTGTTCATTTCAGTAACGCACTCCTTATGGAGTAGTTAAGGTGTTATCTCGTTGTCAGATATTTCATGTAAGTGATGCATTGCACCGTGTGAGTTGTGAGACGACCTGAGAAATTGTGTATGTGTTGAGGATCAGCGTGGAAATGATGTACTGTGAGCAAGATGGCTCTTGGGATTCAGATTTGTATATCGCACCTCAGTTGTGCTTGAGTTTTGTAGCTTATAATGATGTATGTTCCCTCAGGGATAGTATTATGCACTTAGAGTGCTTGTGACCAAGATTCGGTATTCATTGTAATGAGCAATTTAGCTCGATGTGTATCTCCTTATGTAAGTTCTACGTGTGGATCGGGTGGCACGCCTCCATGGGTATGTTATTTGGATCGGGTGGCACGCCGCCATGGTTATGTTGTGAGGATCGGGTGGCACGCCGCCATGGTTATGTTGTGAGGATCGGGTGGCACGCCGCCATGGTTATGCTGTGTGGATCGTGTTGCACGCCGCAACAGTGTGATGTGAGTGTAGTTTTCTATATGCTATTTTTGTATGTTTTGCTTCCTATTTTCTAAGGAAAGTCTGTAGTAGTGCGGGAGTTAGGTACTTCCTTCCAGAGTTCGTTTTCCTTTTGCATTATGTTCGAATTGGTGGCTTATTACCTGAGCAGTTGTATCGGATAAGACGAGATCTCTTGATCTAGGATTCTATGCAATCTAGCTGTATGAGGTATGTTATGGAGATAAGACCATTATTGGGTTTAGAATGAGGTGAAGGTTTTGTCAGGAGTATAGACCTAATGTTTTGTTGACTCGACAGCCGATTATGAATGTTGGTACATCTCTTCCATCATGGTGGTATGGTAAAGGGTAGAGTAAGACCTGTATATATCATGGGGTGCAATGGGAACATCAGATTAGTAGGATTTTGACCAAGTTGATCAGAAAAAGGCTAATGTGGTCCTGTGGACTAAGTGTTGCAAAGCAAGAATCCAGCAAAGTTCTGCAGTCAAGTTTGAGTACAACGTGTAGTGAATGATATGGTGATCGTATGTTGGAAACGAGCCTAGCATAGGATTCCGGATGTTGGAATCGTGCTCTAAGGCTTATTTGCTTGAATAAAAGGGAATATCTTCAGAATTTATCAAGCTAATGTGCTCGGCTAAGTTGTGGTAGCACGGGAAGGTGCATGAGGTGCTAAACAGTGATTTCAGACTACTTCCATATAGTTCTCAGCACGTTCAAGGACGAACGTATGTTTAAGTGGGAGAGAATGTAACGACCCGACCGGTCGTTTTGAGTACTAGTGCTCTGCTCTGCAGTCGGAGGCCATTAACAGCTTCATTTCAGGTATTATGACTTGTACGCATGGTCGGAATCGAATTTCGGGAAGTCCATAGTTGATTTGGGAAGAGAATTCTTATTTCGGAAGCTTAAAGTTAAAAGAATGAACTAGGATTGGAATTTTGAGTAAACGACCTTGAAATCAGGATCTGAAGGTTCCAGCCAGTTCGTATGATGATTTCGGACTTGGGCGTATGCCCCGATTGGGTTTTGGATAACCCGAGAGCATTTTGGCGCCTATGGTGGAAGTTGGCATTTTGGAAGAATTTCATAAGTTTGGTTGGAAATTCATTTCAGTGTTATCGATGTTCGTTTGGAATTTCGAGACTGGGAGTAGCTCCGTATGGTGATTCTGGAGTTGGGAGCGCGATCGGAAGTAATTCGGAGGCCCGTAGGTCATTTTGAAGCCATTTGGTTAAAGATAGAAATTTGAAGGTTTTTGAGAAGTTTGACCATAAGTGGACTTTTTTTATATCGGGGTCGGAATCCGATTCCGGAAGTTGGAGTAGGTCCGTAATGTCAAATATAACTTGTGCACAAAATTTGAGGTTAATCAGACGCGATTTGATTGGTTTAAACATCAGAATTAGAAGTTGAAAATTTCAAGGTTCATAAAGCTTGAATTGGAGGTGGATCCATGATTTTAACGTTGTTTGATGTGATTTGAGGCCTCGAGCAAGTCCGTAACGTGTTTTGGGATTGGTTGGCAGGTTTGGTTGAGGTTCCGGGGGCCTCGGGTGGATTCCGGGTGGTTAACGGATCGGAAATGGATTTTTTAGAAGGCTGAGGTTTGCTGGTTGCTGGTATTTTCGCTTCTGCGGAAATGGAACTGCAGAAGCGGCCCCGCATAAGCATAGAGGGAGACGCAAAAGCAGAAGAGAGGATTCTGGGGAGGACCGCAGATGCGGTCAAACTTCCGCAGAAGCGGAATCGCATCTGCGGGAGGATGGCCGCAGAAGCAAAACAGGGAGGCCCAGGGTGGACCGCAGAAGCGGCCCAAAATCCGCAAAAGCGAAACCGCATATGCGATGGGCGTCCGTAGAAGCGGAAATTGGGCTGGAGCCCAGGACACATAAGCGGCACTTTTGACTGCAAAAGAGGAACCGCATAGGCGAAAATAGTTCCGCAGAAACGGAAGCAGCTGAGGCAGTGAGGTCTTTTAAAGTTCGGGGTTGAGTTCATTTCAACCCCATTTTTCTTCCATTGGAGTCGATGGGGAGCAGCTTGGAGGTGCCATTTTCGTCATTTGTCATGAGGTAAGTAATGTATGTTAGTTTTGAGTTAAATACAAGGTTTATACATGGATTTAGACTTGGAAAATTATAGAAAATTGAGATTTTGGTAGGAAGACCTAAAAAAGTTACATTCTTGGAATTTAGCCACGATTTTGAGTATGGAATTAAGAGAAAATCATATATTTGAGTTCGTGAGTTCATGGGTAAAATTTATCTTCAAAAAATTTTGGATTCCGGGCACGTGAGCCCCAGGGCGTTTTGGTCAACTTTCCAATCGGAGTTAGGAATTGCTATAAATTAGTTTGTAATGAATATTTGAGCATATATTAAGGGATTTGTGTAATCGTTGGCTAGTCTTGGAGCGTGGTTCATCAATTGGAGTCCTCGGAAGAGTGTGAAATGCCGGTTATGAGTATTCGGAGCGAGGTGAGTCTCCTTTCTAACCTTGTAAAAGGGAATTGTCCCCATAGGTGAAATAATTGATTATGTGCTCCTATATGTGGGAGCTACTTACACACGAGGTGACGAGATTCCATGCGTAGCTACTGTCATGCTATTGTCCGGGTAGTTAGGACCCATCAGCGTGTTATACTTGGATTAATTTTGAACCCATTGATAACTTGAATTGTTTAAATCACCTTTGATTAGTAAATGAATTCAACAAGAGATTAAAAATCATTCCCTGAATTGTTAAACAGAGAAATTGCCTTAATTGGATAAATATCCCCGATAAATTCTTAATTGGTTATTTGAGCATGTATTTTATGTGTACTTGCGTCGCATGCGTGATTCGCGAGCAGGGTATGTGTTTATTTATGGAACAAGCCGAATGCCTCGGCAGATTAAATAGATGCATCTATTAGTTCGGGCCGCTCGACCCTCGGCAGTGCACAATTTACATTCTTGTTGGATTGGCATGTTATTTGTCGTTTGGAAATTTTCAAATGTGAAATTTGCCCTTCGTGGCTTGAGATAAATTGATAAGATAATAAAGAATAAACCTTGGAAGCCCTTGATTAATTGTTGAAGGTGTTTACCTGTTTTCTGGATTCGCGAATTAGAACTACTATATAAATCTATGATTATCCTCGCATTTGTAGAATATTGTTAATTGATCTCTAGTGAGTGTCTAAGTTGGCCATCTCGTCTCTACTTCTTCGAGATTAGGCGGGAACTCATTGAGTACACGTTGATTACGTACTTATACTACACATCTGTGCATTTTTGTTGCACAGGTATATATACCTCTAGCAGCCTGGGCGTAGCGGCACGAATGACTCTGGGACTAGGTGAGATGCATTGTTCGAGACAACCCGCAGCTAGTATAGTTCCCTTCAGCATTTTTATTATTTATTCCCCGTCCACTGTACTTCGGACAGAGGTTGTATTTTATTTTCCTTATCGATAGTTACTCATGCACTTGTGACACCGGGATATGGGGATATATTTGGATTTATTCGAAAATCTTAAAAGTTATTTAACCTATTTCATTATTTATTCGGAGGAATATACTGAGTCTTGTTTAAATTGTATAAAAGAAATATTTTCAAAATTATTATAACGAGAATTTAATTAAGTATTCTAGTTGACTTGCCTGACAGAGGTGTCCGGCGCCACCAGGACCCTTAGTGGATTTTGTGTCGTGACAAATCAAATCCTCAACTGCCCTTTTGAGGGTCCAACAGTCCTCTGTACTGTGTCCTACTGCTCCAGAGTGGTATTCACATTTAGCATCATCTCGGTGCGAGGGGGACTCGGGATTCGGCCGGTTCAAGGCCACTGGCTGCAATAGATCTAGTCTGATTAGCTTTTGGAACAAGTTTGAATACGGTTCACCAATAGTGGTGAACTGATTCTTTCTGAAAGACTCTCTTGGGCAAGGATTGTATTGTGGATCATTTGGTTGAGGATTATATGGAGCTTGGTAAGGATGGAAAATTCTGGGAGGTGGAGCTCGATTTTGTGTATGATGTTGTGGCCACGTGTAAGGTTGCGCGTTCAGCACCGTATAGGAAAGCGGTGCCACGACATAAGCAACATCTTGAAAGGGGATAATAATGTGGTGGGACGAGCTTGAAACCATCATGGCTCCCTCTTCTTGAAACCATCGGGCCCCTCTCGAGCTTGAAACCATCATGGCTCCCTCTTCTCTCCTGTTTCTGTCACTCCTTTTTTTCCTTCTTTTTCTTTCGAGACAATATTTTTTTTACTCATTTTTTTTCTTTCTTTTCGCTCTTTTTTTCCACTTTTTTTTTCACTCAATTTATTTATGGCTATGATCGAAGTCGATGAAAATTGCCTACGTATCATGACGCCGCATGAATCAGATCTTGCGTAGTTCGGAAAGATCGATAATGGAATAAATAAGCTAACTCTCATTTTTTTACTCTTTATAATTCTCAGACCATAAAAGTTTTAAGACAAAAGAAAAATATTTTTTGATTTTTTGATTATTTAATTTTTTTTCTTTTTTTTTTTGAAATTTTCGAGAGGAATGCTTTAAAAGAAGAAAGGAAATATATATTTTTTTCGCTTTTTTTATTTTATTTTTTGAAAGAAAGACTTCTAAACATTTCTTTTCTTTTGAATGGAACTTTGGAAATTTCAAAAGTAAAAAGAAAATATTTTTTGTTAAAATTTTTTTATTTGTTTTCTCTTTTTCTCAAGAAGAAAGAATTTTTTTTTGTTTGGATTTTGGATGTTGCCTCTTAATTTTCAAAAGAGGGACTTTTATGAAAAATATTTTGAATTTCTGAGCTTTTTATTAACAAGAGTAAAAATATTTTTGGACTTTAATTTTTTCCAATTTTTTGACTGATATTTACAAAAGAAAGACTTTTAAAGAAGAAAAGAATATTTATTGGATTTTTGTTTCTGATTTTTTTTTGGTAAATCCAAAATAAAGGAAACTCATATTTGAATTTTGATTTTTGATGGCTTTTTATTTTTATTTTATTTTTTTCCGTATGAAAGACTTCAGAAAAGGAAACTATTTTTTGAGTTTAATTTGTTTTTTTGAATTTTCCTAAGAATTGCTTTTAAAGAAAGAATTAAAGGAAAATATTTTTTGGATTTTTTTTTCTTAAAAATTTGCGCCTTAAAGAAAGACTTTTGTGAAGGCGGAACCAAAGGAAGATATTTTTGGATTTTATTTTTTTTTAAAAAATGGGGGCCAGAACCGATAAGGTTTGCCTATGTATCTCACATCCAATAAGAATCAGATCCGTATAGTTCGATCAACTAACTATTTTATTCTTTTTGATTTTTTTTTTCCAGAAAAATTAATCTTTACGCCAGACTACTGCAAGATTTCAGTAAAAAGGATTATTTGTACCAAAACTAAGAGAATATTTTTTTTCTTTCAAATTATGCTAAATTAGTGTTCTAAAGCCGGTCAACAACGCATACAAGCCTTCCAAATGATGTAGCAAGTAGCACATAAGTGGACATGCTGGTCTCAAATAGGATATCTGTCTTATACGGATCCGGCCCCTGTACCGAGCTTCGCTAAGTCGAATGATGCAAAACAAAAAGGATCCTACTAGGGATAATCAGGCATGTGGCTTGTTCTTCTAGGGTTTTTAAATTCTAAAGGAGATGGTATCTAGACCTGGCTTACCCGGTTGGACAACCTGTCAAAGAGCGTCAAACATCACCAGTAGTAGAACAACATTGGCTAGTTAACGGCTCTCCCGCCTAAACATGTGTGATTAAATCCTTCACCAGAAGCTGGTACGCTAACTGGCTTTATCTCAAGACAGAAATTTTATGATGTTGGTAGGCAAACACAACATAACTACCTATCAGATGACTCAGAGGGGTGCGAGAGAGGATACAATTCATATCACGATTCAAATAAATATTAAAGTGGTAAATAAGCGACAAATAACACATTATGGTATCAAACACAATAATATCTAAGACATGATAAAAGCCAAACAAAAATCAATATACAAAGCTCGAATTCTTATTAATGTCCCCAGCAGAGTCGCCATAGCTGTCATACCTCTTTTCCCTGTAACCCTATTACGAGTTTGAGTTAGAACAGTTTTTCAATTGAAGTGACGTTTTGAAAAGGGATTATTTATTATTTAGAGTCGCCACTTGAAATTGAGTTTTGGTGTTCCAAGTCACATTTTATTTAATCCCTTATCAAAAGTAAGATTTAACTCCTAATTTATGGTCTATGAAACAGAAGACTGAGTAAGGAATTCTATTGACTGAGAGAAAGGTGTAAGGCACCCCTCGAGTCTCGTGGTTCTAGCACGATCGCTTTATTGACTGATGTAAGGCTTAAATCAATTTTTGGCTATACTTGTATTTTATTGATTATGAATTGTCTATTACCACTTCATTTAATTTATTATATTTTTATTAATTGTGCTCACCAAGATGCAAAATGCACACAAGGTAGTTCTTTGAAATTAAATGTTAAACCAAGATACAGAATGTATACATGGTTATAACATAATTATTTTAAATCTAAAGGCATCGAGACGCAGAATGCGCACATGATCCTTTTTTATTTAAGCGTATCAATCCAAGGTTCGGTATGAACACATGAGCTAATATTTAAATATGCTTCCAAAACTTTTAAGCGCATTTTAAAGTATTCCATTTATTAATCTCTTTCATATCCATGAAATTTATTTGTATATTTTTTTAAATGTATTTTTTTTAATTGCAACGAGTCATGAATTAGTTTATAACATATCTCAATCACTCACAATTATTTTCTTATCAATCGGCCTTGACTTTCACCTAGGTTCAGTTTATTAATAACTTTCCCATAATATAATTTCAACAATAATGCAAGAATAATACTTAAACAAATCAAAATAATATAAAAAAAAGTAACAACAATAATTATTTAATGCAAATTATGAACTAAACCTTTAACAGAAGCTATAATAAATTCCATTGAATTAGTTTCAAAAATAAAATCAAAATATAAGGGCATGAACTATATGATACCATATCGAGTAACACCATATCTTAATGGGTTCGAGAGTGTCATAGAATGGAAAACTTGATGTGTACTTCTCATTAAATAATTTATTATATCATAATCATAGATTAATACTAATTCTTTTGTCAGTACACTCTAAAGTTGACTATTGAGAACTTGTTTAAACCATAGCTACTGAATACTTGGAATAAATATTGAAAATGCTCTCAGTAATCACAGAAGTTATATAGTGTCACCAGGAAATATTTAATTTATTTTTATAATTAATTTTAATTAAAGATATGCATCCCAATGAACAAATTCACAATAGAACTAAACTTCTCCACAAATTATTAAACACAGATTGTAACTATGAAGAGAAGAATAAGAACCTTTGCAGTGACGATTTTTACTATATGGAGAAAACTCCAACAAATAGATATCAAATGTCGAACCTGAAATAGCAAGGAACAACAGTGAACCATAAGCCGAAAACTCAACAAGAATTTTTTGAGACCTGGATCTCCATATCTGTGACAAGCTATCCTTATTTATATAAAGATAAAGATAGACAACCAAGCTTTCAACTTTCGAGAAGTCAAAAACAAGTAGCAGTACTACTTTTTCGTTCCTGTTAACTCTAACGACCTGACCGGTCATTTTGAGCTCTAGCGCATCGTTCAGCAGTATGAGGCCATGAGCAGCTTCATTTCAGGTATTGTGACTTGTACGCACGGTCAGAATTCAATTTCGGGAAATCCAAAGTTGATTTGGGAAGAGAATTCTTATTTCAGAAGCTTAAAGTTGAAGGAATGAACTAGGATTAGAATTTTGAGTAAACGACCTCGGAATAGGGATCTGAAGGTTTCAGCAGGTTCATATGATGATTTCGGAGTTGGGCGTATGCGCGAATTGGGTTTTGGATAATCCGGGAGCGTTTTGGCGCCTATTGTGGAAGTTAGCATTTTGGAAGAAATTTTATAAGTTTGGTTTGAAGTGCATTTCAGTGTTATCAATGTCCGTTTGGGATTCCGAGGTTGTGAATAGCTCCATATGGTGATTCTGGAGTTGGGAGCACGATCATAAGTGAATTCGGAGGTCCATAGGTCATTTTGAAGCCGTTTGGCTAAAGATAGAAAATTGAAGGTTTTTGAGAAGTTTGACCGAAAGTGGATATTTTGATATCGGGGCCGGAATCCGATTCCAAAAGTTAGAGTAGGTCCGTAATGTCAAATATGAGTTGTGTGTAAAATTTGAGGTCAATCGGACGTGATTTGATAGGTTTAAACATCGGAAGTAGAAGTTGGAAAGTTCAAAGTTCATAAAGCTTGGATTGGAGGTCGATTGATGATTTTGCCGTTGTTCGATGTGATTTGGGGCCTCAAGCAACTCCGTAATGTATTTTGGGACTGGTTGGTATGATTGGTTGGGGTCCCGGGGGCCTTGGATGGATTTTGGGTGGTTAACGGATCAAATTTGGAAGTTGAAGAACAGCTGAAGGAATCTGGTTGCTGGTATTTTCGCTTCTGCGGTGGAGTGACCGCAGAAGCGGAAGGGGAGCCGCAAAAGCGGTTTTTGATCAAGGGTGTGAGAACCGCAGATGCGGTCAAGGTTTCGCAGAAGTAGGACCGCATTTGCGAAAAAGAAGCCGCAGAAGCAGATGAATGCATTATGGAGGGGACCACAGATGCGGTCAAAGTTCCGCATAAGCGGGACCGCATCTGCGGAAGGAGCATCGCAGAAGCAAGAAAGGGCAGCTTGGGAAGGAGCCGTTGAAGCGGAGTTTTGACCGCATAAGCGGAATCGTTGATGCGGTGTGGCTTCCGTAGAAGCGGAAGTACCTGGAGGCAGCAAAGTTGTTTTAAATCGTGGGTTGAGTTCATTTCTCTCATTTTTCATGGCTTGGGGCGATTTTGGGGAGCTTCAAGTGGGAATTTTCGTCATCAATGATTGAGGTAAGTTATCCCCACCTATTTTGAGTTAAATACATCAATTTTGTGTGGATTTGGGCATGAAAATTAGTATAAAAATTGAGGTTTTGGTGGAAAACCTAGAAAATTATATTCTTGGAAATTAGCCACAATTTTGGGTATGGAATTTTGTAAAAAAATTATATATTTGAGTTCCTAAGGTCATGGGTAATCTTTATCTTCAAAAAATTTCGGATTCCGGGCATGTGGGCCCGAGGGCGTTTTGGTTAACTTTTCGATCGGAGATGGGAATTGCTATAAATTAGATTGTAATGAATAATTAAGCATATATTAATGGATTTGCGTGACCGTTGGCTAGTTTTGGAGCGTGGTGCATCAAGTAGAGTTTTCGGAAGGGCGGGGAATGCCGGTTTTGAGTCTTCGGAGCGAGATAAGTCTCCTTTCTAATCTTGTGAGGGGGAAGTTACCCATAGGTGAATTAAATTGGCTATGTGATCCTGTTTGTGGGGGCTACGTACGCACGAGGTGACGAGAGTCCGTGCGTAGCTACTATTATGCTATTGTCCGGGTAGTCTAGGACCTAAAAGCATGTTGTATTTGAATTAATTGTGAACCCATTGATGGTTTGAATTTCTTAAATCACATTAAATTAATAAATGGATTTCTAAAAAGACTTAAGCTTTATTTTCTCAAATTATTTAAAGAGAATTGACCTTTCTTGGATAATTGCTCCATGTTGACTTCTTGACTGATTGTCTGTCCGCGTGTGTTTATTTTTGGAACGGGCCGAATGCCTCGGCAGATTAATAGATGCATCTATAAGCGCGTCGTCGACCCTCGGCAAGTGCACATTTATTTCTGTTGGATCGGGTTGCCGCCTCGGTGTGATTTAAGCATGCTTGTGCTGCTGCCTGAACTTAATTAAGTTATTATTGCCTTTTTGTGGCTTAAAAATATTTGGATTATATTTAAAAGAAATTCTGGAAATTTCCCTAGGAAAGAATTACGTGTTCACTTGTTTCCTCTATCTGGATTAAAATCATATTTATAAAATAAATCCACTAATATATATATATATATATATCGTCTTTACTCCTTCGGGATTAGGCAGGATACTCACTGAGTACACGTTGATTACGTACTCATACTACACTTCTGTGCATTTTTGTTGCACAGTTATTTATACCTATAATAGCCTACTGGGCGTAGCAGCATGGATGACTCTGGGACTAGGTGAGCTGCATTATTCGAGACGACCCGCAGCTAGTGTAGTTCCTTCCAGTATTTTCTTATTATTTATTCCCTGTCCACCATATTTCGGGCATATGTTATATTTTATTTTTCATATCGATAGTTGCTCATACACTTGTGACACCGGGTTTCTGGGATGGTTTCAAAGGAATTGTACTAATCATTTATTGTTTAATTTGAATTGAAATAATGATTGTGTTTAATTATGAAAAATGGAAGGAAAAACCTTAGATTTTCAAAAGTATTAAAAGAGGATTCAATTGATTATGTTGGCTTGCCTGACAGAGGTGTCCGATGCCACCACGACCCTTAGTGGATTTTGGGTCGTGACATTAACCACCCAAAACTGATGCTTCCTTTTTCGTTCCTCTCCTTTTCCAAAAATTCTCTCGTTCATTCCCCTCCTCTTCTACATGTGCGTGTGTTGTTTTTATAAGAGAGATCAGGGATGGGATAAAGTAAAGTCTAGTGAGCATGTGCAAGATAATGGTGGGGATAAAGTGGAGGGCAAATGGGGTAATTGAATGGGGGACAGGCATGGGGAGCCAAGAAAAGTGGGTGTGTGCTGTGAGGAAATAAGGGAAAGTGGTTATGAGTGTGAATGTGAGTTTTAAAGATTAGGAGTGGGAAGATGGGTGAGAAGTGAGGTATTGATGAGATAAATGGGAAAAAGAATTCAAACATGGTAAAAAAATTAGCTGCTCACAATGTTCACACTTTTTGACGTAATCGGCGGCTTCCTTCTTCATTGTGGGCCAATAATATCATGCTCGAATGAGGCATCTGACGAGGGCCTGGTTTGCTGTATAGGCACCGCAGTGGCATTCGTGTACTTCCTCAAGCACGCGTCTTGTTTGATTCGTCCCTAGGCATTTCGCCAAAGGCCCCCCAAACGTTCTTTTGCATAGGTCGTGATTTATGATGTTGTACCTGGCCGCCTGCATTCGAAGCTTTTTGGATTTCTTTTCTCTGCTAGGAGTGCTCCTTCCTACAAATATGTTATATTATGGTTGCGCCAGTCCCAAGTCAAATTTTACTGAATGTACCTCGAGTTGGTTTATTGATGAGTGGAGAAGGGTGACCACGTTTTCCTTCATGATGTTTTTGGTGGCCGCTGCTAACTTGGCGAGACCGTCTGCTTCGATGTTTTGTGCTCGATGTATCTGATCGAGTCGACATTCGTTGAATTATGGTAGCAGTTTATGAATTTTTTCCTGGTACCTTTATAGCCTTTACTCTTTGATTTGGAAAGTCCCCGTGGATTAGTTGACAATGAGTTGTGAGTCGCATCTAAGGATGACTCGTCGCACTCCATATTTGAGAGCTAGCTTTAATCCTGCAATTACAGTGTCATACTCGGCCTTATTGTTAGTCATATCAGGGCACCGTATGGGTTGGTGAATGACTTCTCCTGTTGGGACCTCGAGTACGAGTCCTAGTCCAGATCCTGACGCGTTGGATGCACCGTTGGTGTATAGGACCCATAGGTTGGGTAGACTGGATGATGTACGGGAAATTTTGACCTCAGTCATTATTTTGGCACTAAAATTGGCGACGAAGTTGGTGAGTACCTGCAATTTAAACGCTATTCGCGGCTGATATGTTATATCATACTCACTCAACTCTATGGCCCATTTGTCCAATCTCCCCGATATCTTGGGTTTATGCCGGATACATCGTAAGGGAAAGGTCGTTACCACCGATATGGGGTGGCATTGAAAATAGGGTCTAAGCTTCCGTAAAGCTATAACCAAAGCCAAGGCCAATTTTTCGAGGTGAGGGTACCTTGTTTCGATATCAACGAGAGTTTTGCTAATATAATATATCGGAGATTATGTACCTTTATCTTCGCAGACTAATACTGCGCTTACCGCGACCTCTGATACGGCCAAGTGTATCTGGAGGCGTTCACCGTGTTCTTCTTTGGAGAATAGTAGGGGCGAAGACAAGTACGTATTTAGTTCTCTTAGGGCCTCGATGCATTCTGCATTCCATTGGAGTCTGTTTTCCTTTTTGAGCACATTAACGAATTTGTGACATCTGTTGGAGGATCGTGAGATGAACCTCGACAAGTCAGCTATACAGCCCGTCAATTTTTGCACATGTTTCTTGCTGGTTAACACTTCGGTTATTCCCTCGATGGCCTTGATTTGGTCGGGGTTGACCTCGATGCTTCTTTGTGACATTAAGAAACTGAGGAACTTGACTGAAGTTACGCTGATGGCACATTTTTTGCGGTTCAGCTTCATGTCGTATTTCCTTAGTATTCCGAAGGCTTCTTTCAGGTGGTCGATGTGATCTTCCTTCCTTTTCGATTTGACCAACATGTCGTCTATGTAAACTTCCATAATTTTATCGAGTAGGTCCTTGAACATTTTGGTTACCAATCCTTGATAAGTCACCCCTGCGTTCTTTAAGCCAAATGGAATGACTCGATAATAGTACGTTCCTTGATGGGTGATGAAAGTAGTCTTCTCCTAGTCCTCTTCCTCCATGAGGATTTGGTTGTAACCTGAGTAGGCATCCAGGAAGCTCAACAACTCGTGCCCTGTTGTTGCGTCAATTAGCTGATCGATAAGTGGCAACGGAAAGAAGCCTTTCGGACAGGCCTGTTCAGGTCCGTAAAATCCATGCACATCCACCACTTCCCATTTTTCTTTTTTACCATGACTACATTGGCGACCCAATGAGGATACTTCAATTCTCGGATGGAGCCATTAGTGAGTAGTTTATCCACTTCCTCGCTGACGTCCTCGTTGATTGCGGCATTGAATTTTCTTCTTACTTGTCGTACTTGTGGTAGAAGGTATCGATGTTCAACTTGTGTGTGGCAACGTCTTTTGGAATACCTGGCATAGCTGCGTGGGAAAAAGCAAACAGATCGGCATTATTAATTAAAAACTTATGAAATTGTCACGACCACAAATACTGGTCGTGATGGCTGTTGATACCCAATTTTTCCCTATCTATTTTTTATATGCAAAATATCTTCAAAATAACATATATATATATATGCATGTATAAGTATGTCCAAGTATTTTATTGTTTTTCCCATAATATTTTAAGGTTTTAAACTGATTTATTTCCTTTTTTCATCTATAAAAGCCCAATGATTATTTACAAAATTATTATTTTTTTGGTAATTTAGTTATTGGAATTTTATATTTATACTAAAATGTAGCTAACATAATTTTTGTATATTTTTACAAATTTATTTAGTATTTTAAAGCTAAATTGCATATAATTGCAATATTAGCCTATTTTAAGATTTAATTGTATTTTATACTTACAAAAATTGATTCCAGTATTTTAATTTAATATTTATATGTTATAAATCATTTTTAGTACTTTCAATTTATTTCCAGAATTTAATTTGCTATTTTTATAAAATAAATGGGGAAAAATGGCTATTTAAAATCTAGCCAGATTTCATTTCAATTGTAGTCTAAATTCTACCCCAATCAAACCCAATTGAACCCCAGCCCAATTCCTAAAATTACCCGACCCACAGTCCATTTGAATGACTCGCCCGGCTCCTCGTTTAATCCAGGTCGTTGATCAAAATGATCAACGACCACATTTCAACCTTACCTTTTTAATTCACCAACCTCCCCAACCCTAATCATTTCCACCTACCAGCCGCCTCTGATCCCTCCATTCTATCAAACTCTCTCGAAGCTTCTCAAACCCTAGCCACCACTTCCACCCTGAAAGCCACGGGAATCCGCGGCTTCCAAGGCTATGGAAGCCCTACGCCGGCCTCATATGACTCCCACGCGCCTGATCTTTAAAGATTCAAGGCTTGACCACGACGAGGTTTGGTCCAGGCTTCGTTTGATTCGAGTTCCACGGCCATCTCCAATTTTACTCCGGCATACCACGGTTGCTCGAGCCTGATTTGGACTTATCCGACTTAGATCGGTGACCTTCTAAAGCCTTTCTCACTACTGGGGTTCTTTTGAAACCCTAACCCTTCGAGGTTTTTTTGATTCCTTTAGATCCATTGTGTATGTATGCATTCCCTAAGCTTTTAAATGATTTACCTGACTTTTCTTTCAAAAACTACTTTCAAATCCATTTCTTTTCCGATCTAGGGTTTTCTGAAAACATGTAAATGTTCTCTGACTTTCTTTTTCCTTTTGTGTGTATTTGCCTCTACTGTGTTCTTTTATTTTCTTCTACTATGCTCTTGTATCTTCTTCTACTATGTTCATGTATACTTTTGCTACTGTATTGTGTTCTCGTATGCTTTTTGTATGTTTCTTCTACTATATTTTCCTATATTGTGTTCTTGTGTGTTTCTTCTATTGTATTTTCCATTATTATGTTCTTAAAGTGTTTCTTATTAAGTTCCATCTGCTGAGCTATGTTTAGGTTTCTTCTAAAAACTGCTTAGCATACTTCTTCTACTGTTCTTAATAGTTTTTTCCATTATGTTTCGTATTAGCTTCTTCTACTCTATTTTCTTTGAATTCTTCTATTATATTCTGCGTGTTACTTGCTATCATTGTTTTCTCATGAGTTACATGCAAGAGGTTTCAGTTCTTTTCTGAGACCTCTGAGCCTGTTTTGATCACTTGCCTTCTCATCTCTGTACTCGATTAATGGTGTAAACCCTAGAATTTGGAGGTTCTTCCATCATGTGATTTGCTTGAACTAGGTTTTACTTCAAAACCCCTAACTCTTTCAGACCAACTTCAAGTCTTTGAACTGAGTTTGGACATCCTTGTTTTCATATGATTCTGACTTTTTGCTAAACTCTTCTACACTGGATTTTTTCTACTGATTTTTACAATGATACGACAATATTCTTTCATGCTTAACTTGTTCGTATGCTCCTTATAAATGATGAACTTCCCTCTAAAGTGGCTTTTAAATTTGTGATTAGTTCATACTCCCCTCTGAATATGGTCTGATTGATTTCTTTCCATTGTTTGCTAATTTTCTCTGTGACTCGACCTAAGTTAAAACCCTTCGCAACTTGGTTCATTCATGGGTCAGTAATTACAAGATCCCTGATTTTTTTGATTTACTGGTTGTTAATTGATTTTCTTACCTTATTTGTACAACCGTGTACTTCAAAACCCTGTCCTTAAATAGCCTTCTATGTATTTGCCCCTAATTACATGCTGTGCACAAAGTGCTTATTCAAATTCTTTCCTAAATTGTTTTTAC
The DNA here is from genome assembly GCA_026770625.1 of Nicotiana glauca. Classification (NCBI taxonomy): domain Eukaryota; kingdom Viridiplantae; phylum Streptophyta; class Magnoliopsida; order Solanales; family Solanaceae; genus Nicotiana; species Nicotiana glauca. Next base: position 78,460 of record MU772356.1, read on the forward strand.
CCGTTTGAATCTGAATCCCTTAATTAAGGGAAGTCTTGTGTAATTGATGCTTAATTGATACTCAGTTCCTTAACTATTTTCTTACCTTATTTCTGCCTGGTTTTCAACACCATAAATGCACGACTCTTTAACACACAACACACAGAATTCAGAATCCTTCTGAAGTCATGCTCACACACAATAATATTCTTTTCTTGTCTTGACTGTGGCCTATTCACAAGACCTACTGCTTTTTCTTTGTTTGTTTCTCTGAAACTAGTATGTTCTAATTTAATTTTTAGCGCTACAACAATGTGTATTTACTGCTTGTGTGTCCATGTTTGCCTGCTGTTTCTGTATATCTTAGCACTGAAATTGGCATGCTAATTTCCTTATGTTTGTTTGTTATGAACCCCCACTCCCCTATTACCCCTATGTGTTTTGAGTTATGACTTAAAGCATGGCAATGTCCATGAATTAATTTTGATCTATGGGGGTCTTAACCTCTAAACAATATGTTCTAACATGCCTAAGGGTGTGCCAGCATCTCCCATTACTGGGTATGCCCATCAGCCTGCCCTTTTGCCTCTTGCAACTCCCACATTCCCCTATACCCTTACCTGTACTGATTTAAGCTGTTTCCCTTTTCCCTTTCCCCTTTCAGAATTCTGCTTCTGCACTTGCACTCTCTCTTAGTCCCTAAGTTTTGCCCCCCTCTTGTGAGCCTTGCCTTGGAACCTTGAGTTCCCTTTGAACTTGGACACCTGAGGGCTGGCCCTTCCACACTGAACTATGTCTTAATCTGGTGATACATTTGAGTGTAAGCACTGCCCGGAGTTCATATGAGACTCTTAGGGAACTTTGGCACACCCCAAATGGGAGAAATGCTTTGAAATATGATATCTTGGAGTTGGTTTACTTCATAATTCAGACAGGAAGGCTGAATCAGGCTCTCCTTGGTTATACTTTTAATTTCTTATGTATTTTCTTTACTTTACTTCTTTTTCTGAGCTCTAATAACTTTGTAATAAAACTCTCGGGGATGTCTAGTGAAAATGGGAGGGGTAACCATGTATACAAAGGGGTAACCATGTATGCAAAGGGGTAGATATTCTGCCTATAGGAGTTTCTAAATTTCTGCACTCATCAAGCCCTTACCCAATCGATTTTGAATTGCTTCACTCACTTATAAGTCTAAAACCATTAATAACGATGTGCTATCATCTGCACAACTTATAACCTTTTTGCTAAAACTTGCCTTCCTTTAATAATTAGGCAACCTTTCTTATCCAGTATGTATTCAGTTTATTTTATGGTTTTCCAAAATCAGTAGATATCATGCCCATAGGATCCTTGTCCAACACTTAGGCAATTCTTAGGGTAAAAAATTATAAACTGAATCAGTTTTTATTAGCTACAACCAGCAGGCAGGCCTGAGTCGGGCTTCTTATCTGAATTATGTAATAAATCAGTCTGCCTCAACTTTTAAGTTTTAATCAGACCCTAAACAGTATGTGTAAGTCATGTTAATTACTTGCTTGCTCTGTTTAAAGGAGGTGTATCTGAGCCTTTCTACTTGTTATGTGCTTTCACCAATTTGCTATATATGTTTTGTATGTCGCCTTAGAATTTTGCCTTTAAAGCTATAAATAAGCCTAACATCCCTTCCCTTTAGGATTAGTAGTCCTAAATGCCTCCGAGACTGATATGATTGGGACGGGTAATAACATGCAATAAGCAAATGAGACCATTCCATGCTTTAATACCTTAACAGGGTGGGAAAGGGTAGATATGGATATGATGACCACACGAAAACATCACGTGTAGCCCCTCACTGGGGAGTGATTACTGGATGTTGTGTGAGGTGATCCATATTATTTATAAACCTAGGATCCCCTTCCCTTTGTTTCTTGTTTCTTTGGTTCTTCTCAAAATTTCAAACTATTTCTTTAAGGAAAATCAGTTCTCTTTTGGTTCCTTCTAACTTTGTTTATTTGTAAACATTATGTGAAAATCCCCTCTTACTTGAAGTTTATATTTGCCTATGTGTTATTTACGCTTAAGTCACAACAATAGTTTGGCCGGAAACCACTCTAGTGGATCCAGAGGGGTGCCTAACACCTTCTCCTTGGGATAATTTCAAGCCCTTACCCAATATCTGGTTACTTGAATCAAACCCTCCTGAGTATCCTAATGCACTTAAATCATTAGGTGGCGACTCTTCAATTCAAAACCCAATTCCCAAAAGGGAACGAGTTGTCTTCCCAAATGAGTGGTTGCGCTCTTCCCATATTATCACCCCCTAAATTCGGCAAGGCATATTTGCAGTAAAACCAATTGATCAACGGTGTAGTCGACGGTTCCGTGCCTTTCCCTCTTGAGTTGTACGCTCAAGGGTACCAGTCTAATACCCCACAGAAACCTTACTCTATTTAATTATGCATGCATCATGGTCAAACCTAGCCGGATCAGTTATGTTGTCCACATAATTGATCCTTTAAGATAGCCTTGTCCGAAATCCACTAGGTTTCCCTAAAACCCAAACGGACATCATCACATTCTATGCATTAATTTTGAGAACGAAATGCTTCATGCTAATTATTGATGTTAAATAGTCGAGTCTTGTGGGGGTAGGGTCTAACCCTTTTGTTTTGCAGAAAATGAGGTACGAGTTCCCCAGTTTCGGTATGATTAGCTCGCCCCCACTCTTGCTAGACTGGTGGAGGATTCTTCCATCAAATGACCAAATCAATGAGTGGAAAGAGAGGGCCGCCAAAGCTAGAGGAAAGTTGGAATATCTGGAATAGAGTCTTCTGGAATTGGAAAGAAAAATAAGGAAGAGAGTCACGGACTGCCAGAACGCTGAGCGAAACAAAGGAGAACACCTAGCGAAAGCATTTTTACTGGTGAACCTATACGAACTGGAGGATTTGATCAACGAGAGCATTCAACATGGGGAAGGACCTTCTGGGACCAGATAGATATGAATTTACTTTTCTCCTTATAAATGTAATACGTCCAATGGCCATTAGTGAGTTTTATTTCTTGCTTATTTAGTGTCATTTTGGGACTCGTCTACTTTAAGGCATTTAGCGTCCTAAGTTCTCCAAATCAACTTGTCGCTAGGCCTACCTCGGGCACAACAAGGTCCCCAAAGTTAGAACACGCTTTATATTTCAGCACTACGTGTTTAAATATTGCAACATTTTTCCAATGATCCTGACTGACTTGTTACCTTTTGTTTTTACTTTTTTTTATTCCCCTCCCCAAAGGTTTGTTCGTGAACTCTGGTAACATCATCATATTTTACAAGATCCAGGGGTCCTCCACCTACTTCTCCTCCCAGTCCTATCAGACATAGAAATAAAGGAAAAATGGAAGATTCGAACAACTCAACTGAAGGGGTAGAGGTCACTCATGGTACTCTGTTCCCCAAGGAAAATGCATCCCAACTAGAACAAAAGCTGTTGAAGTTTCAAGAAGAACTTGATCAAATCCGGAATCTGGCAAATCCGTCATTTTCCCTCACCACTCGAGAGGTTACTTTCCCAAATACTAAGAATCTTGTACCTCCGCAAAACATCCCGAAGCAACAAAACCATCCCGCCCCTCACCACCACTACAATACCTGCCATACCTCAAATAACACCCCACTGCTCATCCCGGAACTCTAGAACTCCACAAATGACCACTGCCACACCCAACATAATACCCCTATCTACGTGGAGACTGTTCCATACTCCACCCAGCCCATCTCAAGCACACCCAAGTCTGATGATAAGGACGTCCTCATCAGAAATGTAGCCAAAGAGCTTAAAAAGTTGACTAGCAGAATTCAAGGCGTTGAAGGTAGTAAGGGAATTGAGGGGAGAAACTATGAAGATCTTTGCATACAGCCCGATGTCGAACTGCTCGAGGGGTACAAACCTCCCAAGTTCAAGATGTTTGATGGTATAGGGGATCCGTGGGTCCACTTGAGAACATACTATAATAAGCTGGTCGAAGTGGGAAGAGACGAGAAAATCCGCATGAAGCTTTTCATGAGGAGCCTAAAGGGAGATGCTTTATCTCGGTACATTAGCCAAGATCCAAAGAAGTGGTCGAATTGGGTAAGCATGGCGTCTGATTTTATGGACAGATTCAGGTTCAACACAGAGAATGCACCAGATGTGTTATATATTCAAAACTTGAAAAAGAAACCCACAGAGACCTTCCATGAGTATGCTACTCGATGGAGATCAAAAGCTGCTAAGGTTAGGCCTACTTTGGAAGAAGAGCAAATGAACAAATTCTTCATTCGGGCCTAGGACCCACAATATTATGAGAGGCTGATAATGATCGAGGGCCACAAATTTTTTGACATTATCAAGCTAGGATAAAGGATCGAGGAATGCATCAAGAGTGGTACGGTTACAAACTTTGAAGCCTTGCAAGATACCGATAAGGCTTTACAGTCTGGTGGTACATCTAAGAAAAGGGACGTAGGTGCTGTAATGGTTGCACAGAGGACCAAATCTCTTATCAAATACCAAACCTATCAAATTCCTCCACTCACATATCAACCTACTCCGAATTACCAAGCACCCATACCCTTTTACCATACTCCACCACCCACTTATCAATCATCTCCACCTCTCGCATATCAGCCCACTTCACCTAAATACTCCCAACCAGCACATTTTTACCAAGCCTACAACACCCAACTGTCCCACTATCAATCGCCTCCCCCATGTCAGAACTTCCCTAGACCTCGACCAAATTTTGACCGCAGGCCTCCCAAACAGTATACCGCCATTGTTGAACCAATTGACTAGCTGTACAAAAGGCTTAAAGCTACTGGTTATGTCACCCTTATCCCTGTCATAACCCATAAAACCCCTTCTCAGTGGGTTAATCCAAATAAATCCTGTGCATACCATTCCGGCATGAAAGGACATACCATTAACGAATGCCGCTCTCTGAAAGATAAGATCCAGACTTTGATTGATAACAAGATCATTGTAGCAAAGGATCCTGCTCCGAATGTCCGCAATAAACCTCTGCCAGATCACAAGGGCAGAGGTGTTCACATGATTAAGATAGAGGATAATTGGGACCCCAAGGGATCTATTGGTTTGATCACGGAAGGCGACGATCCAAAGAAGCCAGTAGTCACCCTTAATCTGATTGTAGTCCAGATTCAGCCTTCTAGGGATGCCAAGGTAAACATGTCTATCCCACTTGAGTTTGAAGCACCGTCCTCTACAAAGATGCCAGTACCAATTGAGGTCGAGTTTGGGTCTCCGGCAAACACACCTGTGCCATTTGAAATTGCGGTTCTACCTTCCAAAATACATTCTCCGTTTGGAGTAAAGGTGCACATTCCTATAGAAATGTCAGCCATAACACCATTCCATGCAAAGGCTATACCATGAGACTACATAGCCGAGGCAAGAAAGAAAGGCAAAGTTATGTTCGAGGAAGCTGTTGCAGCACAGGGTATGACGAGAACTGGTAGGGTTTATACTCCGGAACATTTGGCTGAGTCAAGCAAGCAGGCCTCTAGCCAGCCAACCATCACTAAAACTGGGCCCGACGATCTCTGGAGAAAGATACAAGCCAAAGAATACCCAATCATTGATCAGCTGAACAAAATATCGGCACAGATTTCTATAATTGCTCTGCTGCAAAGTTCCGATGCACACAAAAATGCCTTGTTAAAGGTGCTGAGTGAGGCATATGTACCAAGTAAAATCACCGACGAAGATGAGCTGCCGCTAGAGGAGTTGATTCACAACAAGTCATTGCACATTACCGTGCAGTGCAAAGATTACTTAATCACCAGGATCCTGATTGACGGAGGGTCCAGCCTCAACATTTATCCGTTGGTGACACTCAGGACATTAGGAAAGGGGCTGCATGAGATCAAGGATGGGGCCATCAACATCAAAGCATTCGACGGTTCCCAAAGGTCCTATTGAGGAAATTAGCTTGTGTTTGCAAATGGGGCCTACCTGGTTTGATGTTAATTTTCAAGTACTAGACGTGCCGACATCTTACAACCTGTTGTTGGGACAACCTTGGATTCATGCCGCTTGGGCCGTAGCATCAACACTAGATCAGGCAGTAAAGTTTGAGTGGAATCACCAATAGGTGATCATTCACGGCGATGGTAGCAATCCCATATACTGTCGCCAGACCATCCCAGCGATAGGAGGAAGAAGAAGGATAGGCGGGGAAACTTACCACCATATCGAGCGAGTCAACGCCGTTGATAAGTATAAATAGTGGGATAACAAAATTGAAAGCATATTGAACTGGAACAGATATGAACCTGGCAAAGGACTTGGCAAGAATCTCCATCAAGCTCAAGAAATATGGCACCACCTCTGGATTGGGGTATGAGTATACCTGGAAAGAATTCAATGACTGGTTGCCACCATGGCGCAGTCCCTACTACCCATTGGAGCAGCCAATAATCTGCTTGGAGCAGACTTTCCAACTGGCCGATGTTATCTATGGGTCAGAAGAAGAGGAAGCACTAGAAGCCGTGAGGAATTTGTTCTTGGAAGACGATGATATGGATTGTTGTGCCATTTTTGAGGAGGAGGGGGAGGAAGGACTTTCCATACAGACTGTAAATAGAGGAGCATGCCTCAATAACTGGACTGTCTGAACCACCAGAGCCCGGAGAGCCTCGGGGTAGAAAGGCTGAACAAGCATCATGCACTATTTTCTTATTTTTATTTTACTAGTTGACTTTCCTTTCGCATTTTAAATTTCGCAAGAAAGAGCACCAATGTTCAAAAAATAGTTATGGAATTTATCAAAGCATTTCGGTTTTATTATAAATCTTACTCTTATTATTTTCTCTCATTACTTTACTTATACAACATTATTATTACTTACCTTGATGAACCAATGACTATGACATGCAATAAGACAACGCAACAAATGGACATAGACTTAGAGGAAGATGATATATCGGAAGAAATTGTCAAAGAAATTGAGAATTTTGAAAATAGACCAAAGTACAACTTGGACGAGACCGAGATTGCTAACTTGGGAGATGCAGAAAACGTCAAAGAAACACGAATCAACGTTCACTTATCACCATCAGAAAAGAAGGAATACACAAAATTTCTAAGGGAATATGAGGATATATTTGCCTGGTCATACGATGACACGAATGCTCTAAGTACATCTATTGTGGCACACAAACTGCCGACTGATCCGACATGTCCATCGGTAAAGCAAAATCTCAGAAAATTCAAGCCAGATATGAGTTTGAAAACCAATAAAGAAGTCACCAAGCAGGTCAAAGCTAATGCCCTCAGGGTAGTGGAATATCCAACATAGTTAGCCAACATTGTGCCAGTATTGAAGAAGGATGGGAAGGTCAGGGTCTGTGTCGACTACCGAGATCTCAATCGGGCCAGTCCGAAAGACGATTTCCCCTTGCCGAACATACACATCCTGATTGAAAATTGTGCCAAGCACGAGTTGCAATCATTTGTAGATTGTTTCGCTGGTTACCATCAGATCTGAATGGATGAAAAAGATGCAGAGAAAATGACTTTCATTACGCGGTAGGAATGTACTGCTACAAGATGATACCGTTTGGCCTTAAGAACGTAAGGGCCACCTACATGAGGGCCATAACTACCATTTTTCATGATATGATATACACGGAGATCGAGGTGTACGTCAATGACATCATCATTAAGTCAAAAAAGGCCACTGATCACATGGAAGATTTGAGGAAGTTTTTTAATAGACTGCGAAGGTACAACCTAAAGCTGAATCCCGCAAAGTGTGCATTTGGAGTTCCAGCTAGAAAATTGCTTGGGTTTATTGTGAATCACTGGGGGATAGAACTGGATCCATCAAAGATCAAAGTCAATCAAAAATTACCACCACCAAGGAACAAAAAGGACGTAATGAGTTTCTTGGGGAGACTTAACTACATCAGCCGGTTCATAGCCCAATCTATAGTTATCTATGAGCCAATCTTTAAGATGTTGAAGAAGGATGCCGCCACCGAATGAACTGATGACTGCCAGAAAGCTTTCGGCATAATCAAGGAATACTTATTAACGCCACCAGTTTTGGTCCCGCCTGAACCAGGTAGACCTCTGTTACTGTACATCGCAGTGTTAGATGGTGCCTTTGGTTGCGTCATGGGGCAGCATGATGAAAGATGAAAGAAAGAGCAGGCCATATATTATCTCAGCAAAAAGTTCACTCCGTACGAGGCTCGGTAATCTCTGTTGGAGCGCACCTGCTGTGCTCTAACTTGGGTGGCCTAGAAGCTGAGGCACTACTTCTGTGCCTATACTACATATCTCATATCAAGGATAGATCCTTTGAAGTACATCTTTTAGAAGCCCATGCCCACTGGCAAGCTCGCCAAGTAGCAAATCTTGTTGAGTGAATTCGACATTGTCTACGTGACTCAGAAAGCAATCAAGGGACAGGCACTAGCAGATCACCTTGCGAAAACCTCGTGGATGGAGAATATGAACCCCAAAAGATGTATTTTCCTCATGAAGAGGTATCATTCGTAGGAGAAGATATTGCGGAATCCTATGATGGATGGAGAATGTTTTTCGATGGATCAGCGAATTTCAAGGGAGTTGGCATAGGAGTAGTTCTAGTATCAGATACCGGTCAGTATTATTTTGTGTCTGCTAAGCTCAAGTGCCCATGCACGAGCAATATGGACGAATATGAAGCCTGCATCCTAGGGCTCAAGATGGCCATTGACATGAACATTCAAGAATTGCTACTGATCGGGGATTCAGATTTGTTTATACATCAGGTACGATGAGAATGGGCAACCAAGAACTCTAAGATGCTCACGCATCTGCACCACGTGCAAGAACTGAGAAAAAGGTTCACAAAGACGGAATTCCAACATGTTCCCAGAATCTAGAATGAGTTCGCTGATGCATTGGCTACCTGTCATCCATGATACAACATCCAGACAAAAACTTCATTGATCCCATTCCAGTAAAGATCCATGATCAGCCAGCTTATTGTGCCCATATTGAGGAAGAAGCAGACGGAAAAACTTGGTTTCAGGATATCAAGGAATATTTGACAAAAGGAGAATACCCAAAACTTGCAAACACTACTCAGAAGCACACACTTCGAAGGTTGTCCAACAATTTCTTTCACAACGGAGGAATCCTACATATGAGGACTCCTGATTTGGGATTATTAAGGTGTGTCGACGCAAAAGAAGCATCCAGGATGTTAGAGGAAATTCATGCCGGGACCTGCAGTCCACATATAAACAGTTTTGTTTTAGCAAAGATAATACTCCAGGCTGGCTACTTCTAGATGACTATGGAAACGGACTGCATCCAGTATGTAAGGAAATGCCACCGATGTCAGATACATGTAGACATGATAAAGGCACCTCCTAATAAGCTTAATGTAACGAGCTCACCGTGGCCTTTCGCCGCTTGGGGAATAGATGTTATAGATTGATCGAGCCGGTCGCTTCCAATGGGCACAGATTCATCCTAGTAGCAATCGAATATTTTACCAAATGGGTTGAAGCAGCATCTTACAAAGTAGTGACTAAGAAAGTCATGGCAGACTTTGTTCGCGATCGCATCGTTTGTCGATTCGGGATTCCAGAGTCAATCATCATTGATAATGGCTCCAACCTCAACAGTGACATGATGAAGGGCATGTGTGAAACCTTCAAGATCAAACACAAGAATTCTACAGCCTACAGACCTCAGATGAACGAAGTCGTAGAAGCCGCCAACAAGAATATTAAAAATATACTAAGGAAAATGATAGAGAAGAATAAGCAGTGGCATAAGAAGCTATCATTTTCTTTATTGGGGTACCGCACCACAATTCACACATCAACCGGGGCAACTCCCTATATGCTGGTTTATGGTAAAGAGGCAGTCATTCCCGCTGAAGTAGAAATTCCCTCCCTAAGGATCTTACAGGAAGCAGAACTCGATGATTCAGAGTGGGTGAAAAGTCGTTACGAGCAGCTAGCTCTTATAGATGGAAAGAGAATGAATGCAGTTTTCCACAGTAAGCTTTATCAGAACATAATGTCCAGAGCCTTCAACAAGAGAGTCAAGCCGAGACACTTCACATCGGGGCAACTGGTGTTAAAGAAAATTTTCCTGCATCTAGATAAAGCCAAAGGGAAATTCTCTCCTAACTGTCAAGGTCCATACATGGTTCATTGGGTTTTAGCAGGAGGAGACCTTATTCTTGCAAAAATGGACGGGAGAAGTTTGGCCAAAACCGATCAATTCAGATGCAGTCAAGCGCTACTATGTCTAATCTTATATTTTCCTATATGATGTAATTTGAACTACGTCTGACCTGATTCCCATTTAAGAGGGGATACGTAGGCAGCCTTATGGGTTCGGTCACAATTCAATAAAATTTTCATTTCCCTACGCAATTGGAAACTGGGGCAGAATTTTCAAAATTTCGAAGTAATTTCAGCTAGTCATCACAAGCAGCCATCAGAAGTATCAACCCATTAAACTGGGGCAGAATTTTGAGGAGGACCCTCAAAATTTTGTAGCAGGAGAGGTTGCAATGTCCTGAATCACGTCACAGTCACCAGTTCATCTAAAAAGCTATTTCTTAACTATATACTTATGTCATATTTTTTACAAACTTATGCATTTTTATTATCGAAAGCGCTTTGTTCAGCAACTCTACCCTGATAATACATACCGCATCACCAGAACAAAGTCGAACAGGTCAAGCAAGGCCAGCAAGAATATGAACTAACCTCCCCTCTACAAAATTCACGATTTTTCTTTGGATGCAAGCATTTGGATTACAAAAGCATATGATATATTATACACCCACAAGACAAATATCGATTCATGAATTGCAACACTTCCTCGGTATTCGCCATCCACGCACGCCAGTGATATCCCCTGTATCACAATATCCCCAGCGATCCCAACATCAAAGCTTGTTATCAGCTAAGAAACTCTATTACCATCTGCCGCTTCATTTTATTTTTCTGCATTGCATAAGGCTACCATTCTGCCTTTCGAGACTAAACAATGTCTCCATCTACATTTTCTGCATTACATAAGGCTACCATTCTGCTTTTCGAGACTAAACACTATCTCCATCTATATTTTTTGCACTGCATAAGGCCACCATTCTGCCTTCCGAGACTAAGAACTATCTCCGTCTGCATTTTCTGAATGGCTGAAATATTGCCACTTTATTTACACTCGCATGGTTGAAAGATCGCCGCTTTACTTTACACTTACATGGCTGAAAGATCACCCTTTACTTTAAATTTGCATGGCTAAAAGATCACTACTTCATTCATATATCCCCAGCGATCCCAACATCAAAGCTTGTTATCAGCTAAGAAACTCTATTACCATCTACCGCTTCGTTTTATTTTTCTGCATTGCATAAGGCTACCATTCTACTTTTGAGACTAAACACTGTCTCCATCTGCATTTTCTGCATTACATAAGGCTACCATTCTGCCTCTCGAGACTAAACACTATCTCTATCTACATTTTTTGTACTACATAAGGCCACCATTCTGCCTTCTGAGACTAAGCACTGTCTGCATCTACATTTTTTGCACGGCTAAAATATCGCCTCTCATTTACACTTGCATGGTTTAAAGATTGCCGCTTTACTTTACACTTTCATGGCAGAAAGATCACCGCTTTACTTTACATTTGCATGGCTGAAAGATCGCTACTTCATTCACATTTGCATGGCTGAAATATCGCCACTTCGTTCGTATTTTCATGGCTGAAATATCTCCACTTCATTCACATTTGCATGGCTGAAATATCGCCACTTCATTTATATTTGCATGGTTGAAAGATTGCCGCTTCATTTACACTTGCATGGCTGAAAGATCACCGTTTTACTTTACATTGGCATGGCTGAAAGATCGCCACTTCATTTACACTTGCATGGATGAAAGATCGCCACTTTATTTACGCTTGCATGGCTGAAAGATCGCCGTTTTACTTACATCTGCATAGCTGAAAGATCGCCACCTATTGCATTTCATGGGCTGAAATATCGCCGAACAATGCATCTCATGGGATGAAATATCTCCAAATTGTACAAAGGCGTCATTATTTAGAGGCACCATTTTCATAGCCCGAGAACACCATGCTATGGCCTGAGGATCCCTTTAATATTTTGCATATCATTATTCAAAGGCATCATGGTTCTGAGGCATCATTCTCATAGCCCGAGAGCATCATTTCATAGCTTATGAATCCTTTATTATACACTTCATTGCCCAGGACATCATGGTCTGAAGACGTTATCCTAACCGTCCAAAGACAACATTCATAGTCCGACGGGAACTTGCATCATGTTTAAATTTATGCACAATATACACCTGTATTGTTTATTTGCAGGTAAACCGGTGAGCAACGGCCATCCCAGCAGGAGAAATTCCGCTCCAGTTCCTACAGCCCTGTTGGACCTTAACCATTCATCCCAACCTAAATATTGCATCCGTTATTGAAAGGTTTCCATCAGCATCTTTCACCGACAATCCCGAAATACATATGGACTGATTCTTGTAAGACAACGGATATGTAGGCAGCTCAGGAACTAGAGCACGGTCAACCTTGTCAAACTATTTAATTTAGTCAAAATTTTGCCATCATATCTTTACCCGACAACTTTTTCATCCTTCCCGGGTAAAGAGGGGCAGCTGTTGATACCCAATTTTTTCCTGTCTATTTTTATATGCAAAATATCTTCAAAATAGAATATATGTGCATGTATAAGTATGTCCAAGCATTTTATTATCTTTCCCATAATTTTTAAAGGTTTTAAACTGATTTATTTCCCTTTTTCATCCATAAAAACCCAATGATTATTTTCAAAATTATTATTTTTTGGTAATTTAGTTATTGAAATTTTATATTTGTACTAAAATGTAGCTAACATAATTTTTGTATATTTTTACAAATTTATTTAGTATATTTAAAGCTAAATTACATATAATTGCAACATTAGCCTATTTTAAGATTTAATTGCATTTTATACTTACAAAATTGATTCCAGTATTTTAATTTAATATTTATATGTTATAAATCATTTTTAGTACTTTCAATTTATCTCCAGAATTTAATTTTCTATTTTTATAAAATAAATGGGGAAAAATCGCTATTTAAAATCTAGCCAGATTTTATTTCAATTGTAGCCTAAATTCTACCCTAATTAAACCCAATTGAACCCCAGCCTAATTCCTAAAATTACCCGACCCACATCCCGTTTGAATGACCTACCCGGCTCCCCATTTAATCCAGGCCACTGATCAAAATGATCAACGACCACATTTCAACCTTACCTTTTTAATTCACCAACCCCCCAACCCTAATCATCTTCACCTACCAGCCGCCTCTGAACCCTCCATTCTCTCAAACTCTCTCGAAGCTTCTCAAACACTAGCCACCACTTCCACCCTGAAAGCCACCAGAATCCATGGCTTCCAAGGCTATGGAAGCCCTACACCGGCCCCCTATGACTCCCATGCGCCTGATCTTTAAAGATTCAAGGCCTGACCACGACGAGGTTTGGTCCCGGCTTCGTTCAATTCGAGTTCCACGGCCATCTCTGGTTTTACTGCGGCGCACCATGGTTGCTCGAGCCTGGTTTGGACTTCTCCGGCTTAGATCGATGACCTTTCAAAGCCTTTATCACTACTGGGGTTCTTTCGAAACCCTAACCCTTTGAGGTTTTTCTAATTCCTTTAGATCCGTTGTGTATCTATGCATTCCCTAAGCTTTTAAATGATTTTCCTGACTTTTCTTTCAAAAACTACTTTCAAATCCTTTTCTTTTCCGATCTAGGGTTTTCTGAAAACATGTAAATGTTCTCTGACTTTCTTTTTCCTTTTGTGTGTATTTGCCTCTACTGTGTTCTTTTATTTTCTTCTACTATGCTCTTGTATCTTCTTCTACTGTGTTCATGTATACTTTTGCTACTGTATTGTGTTCTCGTATGCTTTTTGTATGTTTCTTCTACTATATTTTCCTATACTGTGTTCTCGTGTGTTTCTTGTACTGTATTTTCCATTATTATGTTCTTAAAGTGTTTCTTATTAAGTTCCATCTGCTGAGCTCTATTTAAGTTTCTTCTAAAAACTGCTTAGCATGCTTCTTCTACTGTTCTTATCAGTTTTTTCCATTATGTTTCGTAAGCTTCTTCTACTCTATTTTCTTTTAATTCTTCTACTATATTCTGCGTGTTAATTGCTATCATTGTTTTCTCATGAGTTGCTGCTGCTAAGAGAATCATGCAAGAGGTTTCAGTTCTTCTCTAAGACCTCTGAGCTTGTTTTGATCACTTGCCTTCTTATCTCTGTACTCGATTAATGGTGGAAATCCTAGAATTTGGGGGTTCTTCCAAGTTTGGTCATGTGATTTGCTTGAACTAGGGTTTTATTTCAAAACCCCTAACTCTTTTAGACCAGCTTCGAGTCTCTGAATTGAGTTTGGACATCCTTATTTTCATATGATTCTGACTTTTTGCTAAACTCTTCTACATTAGATTTTTTCTATTGGTTTTTACAATGACACGACAATATTCTTTCATGCTTAACATGTTCTTATGCTCCTTATAAATGATGAACTTCCTTCTAAAGTGGCTTTCAAATTTGTGATTAGTTCATACTTCCCTCTGAATATGGTCTGATTGATTTCTTTCCATTGTTTGCTGATTTTCTCTGTGACTCGACCTAAGTTAAAACCCTTCACAGCTTTTGCGACTTGGTTCATTCATGGCTCAGTAATTACAAGATCCCTGATTTTTTTGATTTACTGGTTGTTAATTGATTTTCTTACTTTATTTGTACAGTCGTGTACTTCAAAACCCTGTCCTTAAATAACTATTTATGTATTTTCCCCTAATTACATGCTGTGCACAAAGTGCTTATTCAAATTCTTTCCTTAAATTATTTTTACCCGTTTGAATCTACATCCCATCATTAAGGGAAGTCTTGTGTAATTGATACTCAGTTCCTTAAGTATTTTCTTACCTTATTTCTGCCTGATTTTTAACGCTATAAATGCACGACTCTTTAACACACAACACACACAATTCAGAATCCTTCTGAACTCATACTCACACACAATAATAATCTCTTTTTGTCTACACTGTGGCCTGTTCACAAGACCTACTGCTTTTTCTATGTTTGTTTCTCTGAAACTGGTATGTCTGGATTTAATTTTTAGCACTACAAAAATGTGTATTTACTGCTTGTGCGTCCATGTTTGCTTGTTGTTTCTGTATATCTCCGCACTTAAATTGGCATGCAGATTTCCTTATTACCCCTATGTGTTTTGAGTTATGACTTAAAGCATGGCAATGTAAGTTGTTGTCTATGAATTAAGTTTGATCTATGTGGGTCTTAACCTCTAAACAATATGTTCTAACAGGACTAAGGGTGTGCCAGCATCTCCCACTGCTGGGTATGCCCATCAGCCTGCATTTTTGCCTCTTGTAACTCCCCCATTCCCCTATACCCTTACGTGTACTGATTTAAGTTGTTTCCCTTTTCCTTTTCCCCTTTCAGAATTCTTCTTCTACACTTGCACTCTCTCTTAGTCCCTAAGTTCTGCCCCCTCTTGTGAGCCTTGCCTTGGGACCTTGAGTACCCTCTGAACTTGGACACCTGAGGGCTGGCCCTTCCACAATGCACTATGTCTTAATCTGGTGACACATTTGGGTGTAAGCACTGCCCGGAGTTCATATGAGACTCTTAGGGAACTTTGACACCCCCACCCCAAATAGGAGAAAGGCTTTGAAATATGATCACTTAGAGTTGGTTTACTTCATACTTCAGATAGGAAGTCTGAATCAGGCTCCCTTGGTTGTACTTTTAATTTCTGATGTATTTTCTTTACTTTACTTCTTTTTCTGAGTTGTAATAACTTTGGAATAAAACTTTCGGGGATGGCTAGTGAAAAAGGAAGGGGTAACCATGTATGCAAAGGGGTAACCATGAATGCAAAGTGTGAGCACGTGATTTTTGCCCTAAGTGAATTATTCCTAAAAATTCAAACAAAAGGATTTTTCTTTATTTTTACAATTTTTGTGAATTATTGTGTTATTTTCTGATAATTGTTGGTATTTTATTTGTGCATTTTAATTCACACAAAAAATATAAAAATATACTTTACATTTGCATTTTAGGTTTTGATTTCATATTTTAGAATTATTTAGTGGTTAAGTTGTTTTTAGAATAAAGTATAAAAAAAAATAACAAAATAGTCCACTTTTGCATTTTTAATCGTTAATTGTTGAATTTGTCACGAAGTAGATTTTGAACAATTTTAGGAATTAATTAGCTTAATTTTAAAGATAAATCAGGTTTCATTTTAATTTTTTGCAGTTTTATAAAATCAAAAAATATAAAATACAAAATTAAAACAAAAAAAAGAGAGAAGAAAACAAGGGAAATAAAGAGAAAAGAATTAAAAGGGTTTTTGACTTTGGGCCATGTAATTAACTTTCGCCCCAGCCCAGTCCATCGCCCCACGCCCAGGCCCAAAATACCCCAAACCCTGTCCATCTCTGAGACCATCTAAACGGCACCGTTTCGAACCAAGCCAATCTGGACCGTCTAGGATAGTGGATCCAATGGTGGGGAAGTAGGGGTACTTTAATATTTATATGTCGGAGTCTCCCCCCCCCCCCATACCACTGTTCATCTCCCTCACAGACCCCTTTTACAAGAACCCTAATAGCCCGCCGCCCCCAAATTCCACCATCGGCGATTGCGGCGCCGACATCCGTTCGACCCCAGGTTAACACCCATCACTCCCCTCACTCCCCTCATTCCTAATCTATGGTTCGTTTCCCTCGAATCATCACCTAGCCCTTCGAATCTTAAGTTGAAAAATCCGGCCAAAACCTTACTTTGTCTAAACGCCCCCAAATTCATACCCTACACTCCCCTGACCTCCCTCATTACTAATCCCTAACCAAAACCTCTTGAACCCGAGTAAAAATGGACGAATTTCAAATTTGGGGTTCATACGGTTTGAGCCTTTTGGGCATTTTCAAGGTCAAATGATTCCTATTTAATGTTATGTGTCTATTTTTGACAAAATAGACACATAACATTAATGGGAATCAATTTTGATGAGGCGGCGTTATGGAGTCCAAAAAGTAGTGAGTATGCTTAGTTTTCTGATTTTATTTTTAGTTTAAATTTTTTCTTTCGCCTAATCTAGTTTGATTTCTGAAGTTGTTCATGATTGAATATGTTCTTATGCTTGTTTTTTTTAGCTTAAAATGATTTTGTTCCTGTTTTCTTTTCTTCTTCTTTTGTGATATGTGAATTGATCCCATGTTCATGTTTCCTAATTAGTTAGTAATTTGAGCCTGTTTTTCATAAATTGGTCATTAGCTTATTTTAATTCTAGTTTTGGTTTATGTGTTCTGATTTGTTGTGTTTAATTCTAATTGTTGGTTTGAGTTCAATTCCTGGTTTAGTTTGATTTTTAGTTTAAGTCTCCGGCACTTTGTTCGATTAATCAGTTTTGTTAGGTTTATTTGAATTGTTCTCTAGTGCTATTTTAGGTTAAATCCACAAATTGTTATTAATACTGCTCTAATCCAGTGCTCAGCTCATGTTAGCTGTTGTAATTAGGTGAATTGGTTTGTAGCTGTTAGTTGTGATCAGAGAAGAAGGGGTTGGGGTCAACTAGTACAGGTTTTGTAATTTTAGGTTGAATTCAAGGGTAGTTTAGACATTTGGGATTGGGTAGCACATGGTAGTTGAAACTAGAATCTTCTAGGACCTTCCAAAGTAGAACATTAGTGTAATTTCAGTAATTGTAGTGTATTAACTTGTGACACAAGTCAAAAAATAAGGGGTTAAATGAGTAAATAAAGAGGGACTGCAATGAAAACAAAAAACCTGAGGGCTGCCCATTAGTTTTCCTATATAAGGCAGTCACCTCTGCCTAGAAAAAGAGGCTGGAAACCCCAAAAAATTCCCCCCAAAATCTCTCCCTAGTTTCCAGATCTAGTTTTGAAATTCAGCATTCAAAAAACCAAAAACAAACAGTAAATACAATAAAAATCCAAAAACAACACTGTTTCATTGCCTTCCTTAGGTTATTTTCCAAATTCCAGCCTTAATTCAGTTTTCTAGTTCATTTCAAAACCAAAAATAGTTCGAATTTTCTGTTTCTGTTCAATGTTTGAAGTCTGAAAGTATTTGGAGTCATTTGAGCACTGTTGGTTAGTTAATTAGGGTCAACTGAGGGTTATTCGTTGGGTATATTGATTCCCTGGGTATTTCTGGCTATCTGGTGCTGTTGTGGGCTGATTTATTGAGTTTGCTTGGTTTTTCAACTCATTTCTGAACTACTGAATTTGTGCTAGGGCTGTTATTACTCGTTCACTGACTGTTGCTGGGGTTTTAAATTAGTTTCTGAGTTGCTGCTGAAGTTGTTACTGCTGCTAACCTCTCCTTTTTCTATTTCAATTCAAATCCCAGGTAAACGTTTATGAACTCACCTTGATGTAGCTGTGAAGTGAAGTTTAAATGAAAATATTGCCAAATCTAGGCTCATTTGAAAGTTTTTGTCGTTTACAATTCAATAGATGATTAGTTGAATAAATGTGATTGATGTTAGTTAGTAGTTTTGAGTCGTATGAGTAATAGATATATTTGGACTATTAATTTGGACTGTTTCGGACTTTTAAACTCTGTATTTGTTAAGTTGTTTCAGGACAATAGCATAGCATAATTAGTTTTAGTTCAATTTTAAAATCAATAGTAATGCAAGCATGAAATCAGTAGTTTAGTGTAATACATGTTCAATTATAGATGCTAATATGCTTTTAAAATCAGTATGTATATTCCGTGAATCAGTTGTTTCATTTAGATAGTGTAGAGTAATTTCAATAGTCTTGGTTTAATTGAATCAGAATTCTGTTTTTGATTTAAAATCCAGGCTCTATAGCCTATTCCCAGGACATTTGGGCCTCAAGACGTCTGATACGTGAGCCCAGGTCCAGTGCTAATGTCCTTCACATTTGGACTTGGGCCAAGGCCTTGACTAGCAGCATATTAGTAAAGCATGGGTGCAAGTGTCTTTCGTTGGGCTCATCTTGGAAGCCCAATGGGTGGCTTTAATACAGAATCAGCATTAGGTTTATTGCAATTCAATGACGAATTAATTAGGACTTTCCCTTTTGTTATTAGAGACATTAACATAGAAAATCATAGATTGCTTTAGCCTTGACTTTTAATAATAATACGAGGTGAGCCTCGCTAAACAAAACAAACAAATTGCAGGGCCTTCAATAAATGGCTATACTAAAATACTTAGACTTCGGGATGGGCCGTTTAGCGGATTTCACGGCCTTCCCCAAAGATAATAACATGTTAGTCGCTTTAAGCGCGTTTTAATAATCTTACCTTCTTAAATACGGGTGCACATGTATGTACCCAAATCCAAATCTCAACGGAGTTGGAATGTATCAAAAGCCGCAGGTGCATTTATGTGACGTGGTTTGAGACGCGTTCTCATGACGTTGCAATTCTCTTTAAAATAATAATAAAAGCGGTTTACGGTTAAAAAGCACATCAGCTGGAACATGTTTTGAAATCAGATAAATCCAAATATAATAGTTGAGCGACCATGCTAGAACCACGGAACCCGGGAATGCCTAATGCCTTCTCCCGGGTTAACAGAATTCCTTACTCGGATTTCTGGTTCGCGGACTGTTAACAAAGTCATATTTTCCTTGGTTCGGGATTCAACCAGTGACTTGGGACACCATTAATCTCCCAAGTGGCGACTCTGATTTCTTAATAATTAAATCCCGTTCCGATTGTCCTTTAAGTGGAAAAACTCCTTCGCGCCCCGAGGTATAGTAAAATAGGATGTGTGACAGCTCTGGCGACTCTGCTGGGGATACAAACCCAAAACTTCGGTTCAGGGTTTAAGAATTCGAGCTTAGAATAATTGTTACATTTGGCTTTATCTGATTTTCCTACGTGTTTCATGCTAAACGTGCTAAATGCTTTACCGCTTTGATATTATCTGAACTGTATATAAACTGTGCCGAAACCCTTCTTTTCTCACCTCCGGGGATGTGCTTACTGGTTGAGACTCCTTATTCTGTTAGCGTCATACCCTGAAATAAAAAAGAGGCCGGACAAGTTACTAAGCCAGATGGCCTTTTGGTTCCCAGTACGTAGCTCCCTCCTCGACTCGAGTTGTCCGCTCGGGTACACAGTCTAGAACACATACCCAGGTTTTGAACCTAGAATAACTTGACTTCATGCCGAATCCCTAGTAGGAGCGCTTATTTCCATCACGTGCATATGACTTAAGGGACTCAACACAGGGGTTGGGTCCATCTAGGACAGGTAACCAGGCATGAAAAGACCACTATGATGCATCTTATGTGTTACATGTACATTTATTTGTCTCGGACTCGCATGCTGGACAACTTGAATATTTGGAAAAATTGAAAATAAAGAAAAAAATAGAGAAATAGCAGGGTAGAGAGTTAATTACCTGTGTTAGAAAAATGACCAATGTCAAAATAGAGTCGAAACTCTGCCGAATTTTTGAGAAAAATGAAAAAAGGAGAAAAGGGAAAAGGAAAACTTGTTCTTACAAAAAGAATGGTTTGTTTTATTTGTCAATAAAAAAGAAAAAGAAAACAAAAGAGTTTTTTTTTCAAATATCTTGTTGAAAAGAAACTATAAAAATGATCCTGCTTTCCAAAATAGTGTATTTGTCAAAAAGAGTCGTGTCTTCGAAAATAGTTAGTTTATTTGCCCGAACTACGCTGGTTTGATTCTCACCAGATGTGAGATACGTAGGCAACCCTCATCTGGTCCAACCACCCTTTTTGCGAAACTAGCCAAAAAAAAAAACCCACAATTTTAACTTTTGTCATGAATAAGTCTGGTGAAGCTATTCTTGTCTAAAACAAGCCGAATGTCCCTAAAGGGGCACCGGAAGGTTGCCTTTGCAAGAACAGCCACTCTGGGTAAGTTTTATCGGTTAGCGGGCACAACCTTAAAATCTTCACCCGAAGTGCTGAAAGGCCGTATCTGCGAAACCAGCTTTTTATCAAAATTTAAATGAAAAGAATGGTGTCATTTTTCCTTTAGGTCAAAATAAGTGAATAAATCACCTTAATAAATGTGCAAGACGAGCACGATTCAAAACAAACATTTCTCAATCATAAATAAAATCCCTTTGTAGTTGCGTCTATGGTGGAACGATCTGGGCAAAAAAGGACAGAGCGAGGTCAACAAATATTTGAAAGGGCTTACTGGTTTATTGGAGATTGCGCCTCGGGGAGACATCATCAGAACTTTGGTCATATGTTGAGACCCGGTACACAATGTATTCCATTTCTTGGACTTCAATCTCACTCTGGCCCTAGAGGAAATAGCTAGGTACATCGAAAGTGCCGAGGTCCCTTTAAGGCACAAGTACTTGGTTGCCCCGAGAACCGTAGCTATACAAAGATTCTTAGACTCTCTGAAGATAATCAGGACGGTTCATAACACGGATTTGGCGAATGGCTTCTGCACTCCACACTTCATATACCATAGATGGCTACATCGGGGGGTTTAACAACCCAGAAAGCAAGATATGTAGCAAAGGAAACCACCAAAAATGGGAGGAACATAGACGTTTCGCTTTCATGGTGGTCTTTTTGGGGCTTTTGTTCTTCCCAAGGAAGGATGGTAACATCGACTTAAAAATCACGGGGGTCGTTAGCACTTTAATGACTCAAGCCAAAAGCACTCTTGCACCTATGATATTAGCCAAAATCTTCCGTGCCCTTACAGCCTGCAAAGCCGGAGGAGACTTCTTCGAGGGGTGCAATCTACTGTTGCAAATGTGGATGACCGAACACCTGTGCCATCGTCCTCAGTTCTTGAGTTATGGGTCTACCAAGAAAACCTGTATAGAGGAGTTTTATATGAGGATTAAGGGGGTCAACTTGCCTGAAGGATTCACGGGCTGGACAACATACTTTTGGTCCCTCACTGCCAATCAAATAGAGTGGACTTTTGGATGGTTGCTTGTTGATGAAATCATATATATGCCAGCAGGAAGGCCGCATTTCCTCTTGATGGGTCTCAGAAGCATTCATCCTTATGCACCGTACCGGGTTTTAAGGCAACTCGGGATATGCCAAATAGTTCCGAAGGACGACGACCTTGGTATGCAAGTGGTTGAGATTGGTCCCGATGGCCAGTTTCCTAAAGCAAAGGTTCGCTAGTTCTGGAGGGAAGTCAATATTTGGCGGCGAATACCTGTGTCCGAGATCGAGCTAAAGGAGAAGTGTCACCTAATTATCACACTTGGTATAGAAGGGAAATTGCTTTTGGGAGGCCAGCCAAAAGGCCTCACCTCCAGGAGTTTGCCGAATCGTCGCAAGAACAGTGAGCTTGGTTAGCCAAAGAAAATGAGTACAAGGCAAAAATAGGAGAGTTGGAAAAGCAGGTCCAAGACCTTAGGTTTGAAAACAGCGTGCAAGCCGCGGCTGATGAAGGTGAGAAAAAGAAATTGGCCAAAGAAAATGAAGCCTTACGAGCCAAAATCCAAAAGATAAAGATAGCGGCTGAAAATCCTGTTAGGTGTACCAAAGATGCAAAGCTTATAGAAAATTTAAGGCAAAAAGTAAACGACTACAGTTTTGACCTCAACAAAGCGGAAAGGGAATTACCCGGGGTTCGAAAACAGTTGGCTAAAAATGCAGAAGAACGAGCCCGCATAGTTAAGCAGTTGAGAGAAGAACACGATAATAAGGTCACAGGATTGAGGAAAAAGGTCATTGCCACAGAAAACAAAATGATCAAACAGGAAAAAGAATTCAAGGTTGAAAGAGAACACTGCTACACAGCATTATCACAATTGGAAATGGACCCGCAACAACTCCAAGAATGAAATCAGCAGACTTTGGAAGCCAGGGCCCAACAAATAGGGCAGCTGCTTCAGGAAAAGGGCATAATCAGAGAAAGAATCCTAGTATTGCTCACTACATTACCAGGAAATGCCAAATAAGCGAGAACATGACTCAGACTACCTTCTTTGCCTCAGTGATGATATTTGTGAAACAGATAATGAGCGACCTGGACAGACTTTAAGGGGAACTTGCATATAGGCCCGCGGCGAGACCGAACGATGTCCCGCGAGCACCAGGAGCTTTAATGTATTCATGATTGTCATTGGAGTCTGTATTTCCTTTTACTAGAGTTTGTCAGTTATCTGAGTCTGTATTTTCTTTTCGATTTAGTCTGCATTTTCATTTTTGAAGTAGAATAATTGTTGGTTAGAGTCTGTTAGCTGTCTTAATGCATTAGTCTTGAGTCCTTGTAATACCTGCTATTAGTAAAAGTGAAAATTCCAAAAAAACATTTTGTTTCTATTTTGCATTTATTACACTTGGTATGATTCAGGCAAGGTCATGATACGTAGACAATCTTCATAGGAGCCGACCGTAGCCATATGAAAAGAGAAAATAAAATGAGAATAAAAACAAAAGGCAAAAAAGAAAAGAAGAGCGGAAAAACAAGGAAAAAAAAGGAAAAAAAAAGAAAAAACAAGAGAGAAAAAGAAAAACAAGAGAGAAGAAAAATTCACAATAAAGAAACAATGGCAAAACAAAAATAAACAAAAGCAAGAATAATGAAAAGAAATCGCAGTTGGGAATAAAAAAAAGCCGGGATGACGCAAGCAGTAACTGCCTAGGTGCATTTATTCCCTAAACGTGCGGGTATCTATTTGTTAATGCCCTAACCGTTAACAACGTTGTTGTTGATGATGAGTCCAGGCAAGTGGTTAAGTTGACTGGCATTCTGGCAACCCACTCATATAACACCCGCTCTAAGGACACATCAAAAATGGTCAGCCAAGAGTTAGAAACAAGCATTGTCGACCCGTCCAGGGAAGAAGAGGTAGTGGATGTCAACGCCATGAAAGAGGAGACGTATAAATTGAAGCAACAGATGGCCGAAATGTACCAGGCTTGGGCAAAGGGACACCCACTACCAGCCTACCCTGCTAACCCTGCCTACATCCCATCATTAGCTCAGCCATAAGATCCTCCTATAGTGAATTCCTATCTGGCCTACCCCACCTACCAGCAATACTACGCAACTACTTCCCAAACACACTACCTCCACCACCCAAACAAATCCCATGCTCTCCATCTCCAACCACTCCCGTGTTTGTGGCTCCTCCACCCGCCGCATTACAGAGATCTTCTAGTGAACCCCTATTCCAAACCCAGGAAACCCACTATTACCCACCTGAACCCACCTTCAAACCTCCAGAACCATACTTCTACACTCCCCGTCTTGACATCTCAGCTGAAGAAGAGAAGCCTCCCAAAAACCCTGAGCAAGAGGAGATGATACGAAAGGTGAAAAGCTTAGAGCAATCATTCAGAAATATGCAAGGTCTAGGAGGACAGGTGAGTGTGGCCTACATGGACTTGTGCTTGTTTCCCGACGTCCAGTTGCCTGCGAGATTCAAATTACCCAAGTTTGATCTGTATGACGGACATGGCAACCCAGTAGCCCGTCTGAGGGCGCTTGGGGAAGGGATGAGTTATTAGTGGCATACTTTAGTCAAAGTCTCAGTGGTGCTGCTTTGGAATGGTACACGCGGCAAAATCATGCTCGATGGTACACCTGGGATGATTTGGCCCAGGCATTTGCAGGCCACTTTCAATATAATCTTGAGATTGTCCCGGACCGTGTATCACTGACCAAAATTGAGAAGAAGCCGGGGGAAAGCTTCAGAGAGTACGGTTTTCGGTGGAGAGAACAGGCCGCAAGAGTTGATCCTCCAATGAAGGAAAGCGAGATGGTCGATTATTTTCTGCAGGCTTTGGAGCCTACCTACTATGGTCATCTGGTATCGGCAGTTGGAAAAACTTTTAATGAGGTAGTGAAGATGGGAAATATGGTGGAAGAGGGTCTCAAGTCCAACAAAATTATGAGCTACTCGGCGATTAAAGCAACTACCCTGCTATCTAGAGTGGCACTGGAGGGGCATTGGGAAAGAAGAAGAAGGAAGATGTTACAGTAGTGGAATCGAGAGCTTGGTCCAGGGGTCCATCACCATATTATCACCAACCACGCCCCCATCCTCAAACCTACCCACACACCCCACATGGCCTACCGCAACACTACTACCCGCCTCCCGTCCCCAATTTCTCTGTCCACCATGCCTAAACATACCCCCAACCTCAGGCACCATGGCGTGCACCCACCACACAAAATACTTACCCTACGCAGAACACCTACCCACCTCCAAGAGTCTAAAGAAACCCCACTGGACCCGGCTTTCGACCCAACCCTATTTCCAAGAATGATAGATTGCAAAAGAAGAAAACTTTCACTCCGCTCGGAGAATCTTACACCAGTTTATACCACAGATTGAGACAATTGGGCATGTTAAGTCCGATTGAACCCAAAGTGCCAAATCCTCCCCCGAGGAACCTAGACCACTCGGTGAGTTGCGAGTACTGCTCGGGTGCCCCGGGGCATGATACAGAGAAATGCTGGCATTTGAAAACGGCCATCCAGGAGCTCATTGATACTCACCGAATTGAGGTGCAAGCTCCAGAGGCACCTAACATCACGCATAATCCATTGCCAGCCCATCGTGAGACCCATATGACTGAGGTAGTGCAAAAGGGAGAGTATAAGAAACCTTCACAAATAGTAATGATGATCAGGGCCAGTGGGGACAGGTCAAATGAGAAACCAATTAGTGGGAGAGAATTGATCAAGGTAGAAGAGACAGTTAGAGAACCAGTGGTGGTGATAAAGAAGGAGCCTTTGAGCAGTGACACAGTAAAACAAGAGCCAATTAAAGTGGTGGTGCCGGGAGCAGTTGTTAAGCCCATTGTGATCGTGAAAGGGGTTCACACAGAGCCGGTTATTATCAAGCCAGCGACTCAGTTACCAATAGTTAGTGAAAAGGCCATCCCATGGAACTACGTCCGAGTGACAGTGACATACAAAGGGAAAGAAATTAAAGAAAAAGTTTGTGAAACCCAGGGGCTTACTCGTTGCGGGAGATGCTTCGCCCCTGAGGAACTGAGAAAAGCTAAAACAGCCAAAGATAATCCAACACCAGTAAAAAGGGCCGTAACTGAAGAAGAAGCAGAAGAATTCTTGAAAAAGATGAAGGCGTAAGATTATTCCATTGTAGAACAGTTGAGAAAGACTCCGGCACAGATCTCATTGCTATCTTTATTGATCCATTCGGACGAGCACCGCCGAGCGTTGATGAAGATTCTGAATGAAGCCCATGTTCCTGATAAGATCTCTGTGAATCCTCTGGAGAAACTAGCAAATAAGATTTTCGAGGTCAACATGGTTACATTTTGTGATGATGAGCTGCCCTTGGAGGGCACTGAGCATAATAGAGCGCTCTACCTCATGGTGAAATGTGAAGACTCAGTGGTCACCCGGGTGTTGATTGATAATGGGTCCAGTGCAAACATCTGCCCTCACTCCACCCTGGAAAAGTTAAAAGTGGATAGTGAGAGGATCCACAAGAATAATATTTGCGTGCGGGGATTTGATGGAGGAGGAAAGGACACAGTCGGGGATATTGTATTGGAACTGACTATAGGACCAGTTGAATTTACTATGGAGTTCCAGGTGCTCGACGTGGCTGTTTCTTACAATCTCTTGCTAGACCGACCTTGGATTCACACAGCAAAAGCAGTGTCGTCTACCTTGTATCAGATGGTCAAATTCAAGTGGGATCGGCAGGAAATTGTGGTGCATGTGGAAGACAGTTCGTGTAATACCATTATGCCTTTCGATGAAGCTGAGGATGACAAAGGTCCATGGGTTTACCAAGTCTTTGATACAGTATCAGTTGCAAAGATCCCGAAAGGAGAGTGTATTCCTATGCCCAGGGTAGCTGCTGCATCTGTCATGGTAGCTTCGGAAATGATAAAGAGTGGATTCTTACCTGGAAAAGGCTTGGGTGCTTCATTGCAAGGAATCATACAGCTAGTATCTCTTCCTGGAAACCTGGATACTTTTGGTTTAGGCTTCAAGCCCACTGTTGCTGACATAAGGCGAGCTAAGAAAATGAAAAAGAGAGCATGGACCCTTCCAAAACCCATACCCACCTTTTCCCGTTCCTTTGTCCGGCCTGGTACTAAGAAGCACCCAGCAACGGTAATGCCTAATTCTGTGGTGGTGGAAACCGACAAGGAGCTGATTGAGAGGTTTGAGAAGCTGTTTGACGAGGTGAATATGGTGGAGGCAGGAGAAGGTCCAAGCAAGGCAGATGTGCAGTTCGTGGGGCCCCATGCAAAGCTTAATAATTAGGAAGATACTCCTCTTCCTACCCGGAGGGAGTCTTGGTAGTTAGTTTTGATTTTTCTTTCAGTTTAATCTGGGTTATTTCCAAGGTTGTAATTCGGATGCTATGTTCCATACGTTTGGATGAGTTAAACCTTGTTATCTTACAATTTTAATGAAATGCAATTTCCTTCCTTTTTCATTCCTGGTAGCCTTTATTTTTGTCTTTCTGTCTTTCTTTCTTTCTTGTACAGTCCCTTTTATGCTGGTTTCACTGATGTGTCATGCATGAGGAGTCTTCGGCCTAGTCTTGATTACCAATCTAACTCTGAACTAATAATACAAGAAATTGAGTGTGATGACGAGGAAGAATATGATGATAAGGAAGCCTTTGAGGAAATCAGTAAAGAATTAAACCAATTTGAAGAAAACCCCAAACCTAATCTGAATGACATAGAGGCAATCAATTTAGGGGATCAGCAGAATGTACGGGAAACAAAAATAAGTGTTCATTTAGGACCTCCACTCAGAGAAGAGATAATCAAAGCGTTGTTTGAGTACAAAGATGTTTTTGCGTGGTCATATGATGATATGCTGGGTTTAAGCACCGATTTAGTGATCCACAAACTGCCCACCGACCTAGCATGCCCTCCTGTCAAGCAGAAGCTGAGGAAATTTAAAACTGACATCAGTGTGAAAATCAAAGAAGAGGTCACCAAGCAGTTTGATGCGAAGGTCATCCGGGTCACGCGGTATCCCACTTGGTTAGCTAATGTTGTGCCTGTGCCAAAGAAGGATAGAAAGACCAGGGTGTGCGTTGATTACCGTGATCTCAATAAGGCGAGTCCAAAAGACAAACTTCCCACTGCCCAACATCCATATATTGATTGACAATTGTGCCAAACATGAGATTAGTTCCTTCGTGGATTGTTATGCGGGCTATCACCAGATTTTGATGGATGAGGAGGATGTGGAAAAGACGACATTCATCACTCCTTGGGGAGCGTATTGTTATAGGGTCATGCCATTTGGGTTGAAGAACGCAGGGGTAACATACATGAGGGCGATGACCACCATGTTCCATGACATGATACATCGATAAATTGAAGTCTATGTAGACGACGTGATCATAAAGTCGAGGAAGCAATGTGACCATGTCAAGGACCTAAGGAAGTTTTTCCAGAGGCTCCATAGGTACAACCTCAAACTTAATCCAGCAAAGTGTGCATTTGGAGTACCATCTGGGAAGTTGTTGGGGTTCGTGGTAAGCCGATGCGGTATCGAGCTAGACCCATCCAAAATCAAAGCCATTCAGGAGCTACCGCCGCCAAGAAATAAGAAAGAGGTGATGAGTTTGCTTGGCAGGTTGAATTATATCAGCAGGTTCATTGCCCAGCTCACAACAACTTGCGAGCCCATCTTTAAGCTTCTAAAGAAAGATGTTGCAGTCAGGTGGACAGACGAATGCCAAGCAGCATTTGACAAGATTAAAGAATATTTTCCTAGTCCACCTGTGTTAGTCCCACCAGAGCCGGGAAGACCCTTGATCCTTTATTTAACAGTTTTGGATAACTCTTTTGGTTGTGTCCTGGGGCAGCATGACATCACAGGAAAAAAAGAGCAGGAAATTTACTACCTCAGCAAGAAGTTCACATCTTACGAGGTGAAATACACTCAGCTTGAGAGGACGTGTTGTTCCTTAACCTGGGTAGCGCAGAAGTTGAAACATTACTTGTCATCATATACCACCTACCTCATCTCTCGGTTAGACCCCTTGAAGTACATTTTTCAGAAGCCCATGCCCACAGGGAGGCTCGCAAAGTGGCAAATCTTCCTCACAGAATTTGATATTGTTTACGTGACCCGGACTACAATGAAGGCACAAGCGGTGGCTGATCATCTAGCCGAGAACCCAGTTGATGATGGATATGAACCTTTGAAGACATATTTCCCTGATGAGGAGACAATGCATGTTGAGGAATCCGAACAGGTCGAGAAGCCAGGATGGAAACTGTTCTTTGATGGGGCTGCCAATACTAAAGGCGTCGGGATAGGAGCGATACTTATTTCTGAGATAGGGCAACACTACCCTGTTATGGCTCAAATTTGTTTCTATTGCACCAATAACATGGCTGAATACGAGGCGTGTATCTTGGGTTTGAGGTTGGCTATAGACACGGGTGTCCAGGAAATCTTGGTCATGGGTGACTCGAATCTTCTGGTGTACCAGATTCAGGGAGAATGGGAGGCACGGGACTTAAAGCTCATACCGTACCGGCAGTGTTTGCATGAGCTTTGTCAACGGTTTCAGTCAACAGACTTCAGACATATTCCAAGGATTCATAATGAAGTTGCCGATGCTTTGGTCACTTTGGCGTCAATGTTGTATCATCCAGATAAGGCTTATGTGGACTCGTTGCAGATTCAGGTCCGAGATCAGCATGCCTATTGTAACATGTGGAAGAAGAACTTGATGGCGAGCCGTGGTTCCATGATATCAAGGAATACCTCAGGATGGGAGTATATCCGGCGCAGGACACAGGGGATCAAAAGAGAGCAATTCGACGCTTGGCAAGCGGATTTTTCTTCAGTGGAGGAATGTTGTACAAAAGAACTCCAGATCTTGGCTTATTAAGATGCATGGATGCTAAGCAGGCTACAGTTATCATGACCGAGGTACACGTGGGAGTTTGTGGACCTCAGATGAGTGGATATGTGTTAGCAAAGAAGATTCTTCGAGCAGGTTATTATTGGCTTACTATGGAACGGGATTGTATCAGTTTAGTGCGCAAGTGTCATCAATGCCAGGTACATGGAGATTTGATTCATTCTCCACCATCTGAATTGCATACAATGTCGGTACCATGGCCCTTCGTTGCCTGGGGAATGGATGTCATTGGGCCGATCGAGCCAGCGACATCAAATGGGCACATGTTTATTCTGGTAGCTATTGATTATTTCACTAAGTAGGTTGAGGGAAAAACTTTCAAGTCTGTGACCAAGAAGGCAGTGGTCGATTTCGTGCACTCAAATATCATCTGCCGGTTCGGAATCCCGAAGGTAATCATCATGGACAATGGTGCCAATCTCAACAGCCATCTAATGGCGGAGACATGTCAGCAGTTTAAGATCACGCATCGCAATTCCACCCCATATCGTCCTAAGGCAAATGGAGCGGTCAAAACAGCTAATAATAACATCAAGAAGATACTTCGAAAAATGGTGGAAGGATCCAGGCAATGGCACGAGAAGTTACCTTTCGCCTTGTTAGGCTACCACACTATTGTTCGCACTTCAGTAGGGGTGACTCCTTATTCATTAGTATACGGTACGGAGGCAGTAATACCCCCAGAGATTGAGATCCCATCCCTTCGGATTATCGTCGAGGAAGAAATTGATGATGTTGAAAGGGTCAAAGCCCGCTTGGAACAACCGAGTTTGATTGATGAAAAGAGATTGGCAGCAATATGTCACAGACAACTGTACCAACAGAGAATGGCAAGAGCATATAACAAGAAAGCGCGTCCGCAAAAGTTTAAAGTAGGGCAATTGGTATTGAGACGTATATTACCTCATTGGGCTGAAGCAAAAGGGAAATTTGCCCCGAACTGGCAGGGACCATTTTTTGTAACCAGAGTGTTGTCCAATAACGCACTATATCTGACCGATGTGAAAGGAAAATGTGTAGAAATGGCTATCAACTCTGATGCAGTCAAGCGATACTATGTATGATTTCTTCGTCTAATTGTACTTAATTGTATTTGGCATCTTTTGATATTGAAATGACGAAGGCATTTTGTTCTGCTATCCAAATACATTATCCTTTGTTACCCCTTTTGACCCTTATTTTATTCTCTTTCGTACCCTCTTTCGGAATCAATAACAAAACACGGAAGCACGAGCAAGGAAAATCAGCGGAGAAACAAGAAGTAGTCCAAAAGAAAAGGGAAAAAAAGAAAAAAGAGGAAAAGAGAATAGAAAATAAAGAAAAAGAAGAAAAGAAAAAGAAAATAAAAAAAAGAAGAGAAAAGAAAAATGAATAAAAGAAAAGAAAAGAAAAGAAAAGAAATGAAAAATGAAGAAAATAAAAGAGAAGAAAAGAAATGAAAAGAAAGAAAAGAAAAGGGGAAGAAAGGGAAGAAT
Organism: Nicotiana glauca; assembly: GCA_026770625.1. Taxonomy (NCBI): domain Eukaryota; kingdom Viridiplantae; phylum Streptophyta; class Magnoliopsida; order Solanales; family Solanaceae; genus Nicotiana; species Nicotiana glauca. Next base: position 109,910 of record MU772356.1, read on the forward strand.
GCAACAACGGAGTAATTCTATAACCTGAACTACGTTTGACTTGATCTCGAATGGGTACGTAGGCAGCCTCTCAGAGTTCAGTCACACCAAAACAGAATCCAAAGTTCCCTAGGAAAGAAATTGGGGCAGAAGTTGTGGTTATTGTGGGGAAATCTGATTCCGAAAGTTGTAATTTCGAACCCATGTTGAATTGTTTCGAGCCTTTTATACCCTTCTTTCTAACCCCATCCAAAAGCCTGCATTACGGTCCAAAGAAAGACCTTATGATCAATCTTCAGGAAGTACCAATACACACAAGTAAAAGTGATTCATGTCAGAAGCAACACTCCGATACAAGAAGAAAAATGCTGAAAATGAGAGAGTCTTATTGGTGAAAACCCTTACGGGCACCGTAAGGCGACGGGAGTTGAGAGAAATCAAAATGAGAGAGTCTTATTGGTAAAAACCCTCATGGGCACTGTAAGGCAAAGTGAGTTGAGAGAAATCTAAAATAAGAGAGTCTTACTGGTGAAAACCCTCACGGGCACCATAAGGCGAATGTGAGTTTTTTCGGACGGGCAGATGAGACAAGTCTATGGTTGAAAGGTGCTCAAGACATTGCAAGATGGGCAAGGTTTGGGTTTGGTTGAAAACCAGGTTATGGAAGTCCAAAATAGCAAATGTGGCAATTGAGAGTTGATTGGTTGGACACCAGCTGTTCTACTCAGATAAGTCTTCTTCTCTTCTTCCTCCATTACAAATCATCCCTTTTTGGATTCTCTCTATCCTCAACCCTCAAGGGTATTGCATTTAATTCTTTCGAGGTCTATTTTTAAGATGTTTCAGGGTTAGTTCTGTTCAAAACAAAAGGAGAAAGGTCAAAGCTAACTATCGGTTTCCCAGTTGCAAAGCACAATAGGGCCAGCATATATCAAAGATGAAGTAGGACATAAAGGGCCACTGAAAGTTTCATCGGTGGATTAATCAGCTAATTGTAGGGAAGAAGCGAAGTTTCAAATAGAGGGGTCAGAAACACAAACACAGCAAATACGGGATAGAACATTTGGGTCATCAAAGTCAGGGGGTTGAAAGTCAATCAGGAAATCGAGGAGGTTCAAGGCAAGTCCAGGGAAGCAAGTCGGAGTAAAGCCCAGCAACAGGGACATACCCAGCAAGAATGCCAGCAACTAACTACCATTTTATATTAACAAATTCTTCTTTGGTTGAGATAGGGGCAAGAAATTTTCTCTGTTTGATATTTTGAAGTCAGGTGCCCACCTGGAGAACAAGGGAATACTTTTCAAGTTTCAGCAATCAGGCGCCCACCTGGAGAATAAGGGAAGACATTTCAAGTTTCAGCAATCAGGTGCCCACCTGGAGAACAAGGGAATACATTTCAAGTTCAGCAATCAGGTGCCCACCTGGAGAACAAGGGAATACATTTCAAGTTTCAGTAATCAGGCGCCCACCTGGAAAACAAGGGAAGTGCAAGACAAATTTTTCAAGTTTTTAATATTTGGTAACATAACACGCCCAGTCATCAAACTGGGGCAGAAAATTTTCTTTGTTTGTCTATTTTGTTGAAGTCAGGCGCCCACCTGGAGAACAAGGGAATACATTTCAAGTTCAGTAAGCAGGCACCCACCTGGAGAACAAGGGAATACATTTTAAGTTTCAGCAGTCAGGCGCCCACTTGGAGAACAAGGGAATACATTTCAAGTTTTAGTAGTCAGGCGCCCACCTGGAGAACAAGGGAATACATTTCAAGTTTTAGTAGTCAGGCGCCCACCTGGAGAATAAGGGAATACATTTCAAGTTTTGTGATATGTGAATTGATCCCATGTTCATGTTCCCTAATTAGTTAGTAATTTGAGCCTGTTTTTCATAAATTGGTCATTAGCTTATTTCAGTTCTGGTTTTGGTTTATGTGTTCCGATTTGTTGTGTTTAATTCTAAATGTTGGTTTGAGTTCAATTCCTGGTTTGGTTTGATTTTTAGTTTAAGTCTCCGACACTTTGTTCGATTAATCAGTTTTGTTAGATTTATTTGAATTGTTCTCTAGTGCTATTTTAGGTTAAATCCACAAATTGTTATCAATACTGCTCTAATCCAGTGCTCAGCTCATGTTAGTTGTTGTAATTAGGTGAATTGGTTTGTAGCTGTTAGTTGTGATTAGAGAAGAAGGGGTTGGGGTCAACTAGTACAGGTTTTGTAATTTTAGGTTGAATTCAAGGGTAGTTTAGACATTTGGGATTGGGTAGCACATGGTAGTTGAAACTAGAATCTTCTAGGACCTT
>MU772356.1:114110-146313 GCA_026770625.1 Nicotiana glauca
GTTATTCGTTGGGTATATTGATTCCATGGGTATTTCTGGCTATCTGGTGCTGTTGTGGGCTGATTTATTGAGTTTGCTTGGTTTTTCAACTCATTTCTGAACTACTGAATTTGTGCTAGGGCTGTTATTACTCGTTCACTGACTGTTGCTGGGGTTTTAAATTAGTTTCTGAGTTGCTGCTGAAGTTGTTACTGCTGCTAACCTCTCCTTTTTCTATTTCAATTCAAATCCCAGGTAAACGTTTATGAACTCACCTTGATGTAGCTGTGAAGTAAAGTTGAAATGAAAATATTGCCAAATCTAGGCTCATTTGAAAGTTTTTGTCGTTTACAATTCAATAGATGATTAGTTGAATAAATGTGATTGATGTTAGTTAGTAGTTTTGAGTTGAATGAGTAATAGATACATTTGGACTATTAATTTGGACTATTTCGGACTTTTAAACTCTGTATTTGTTAAGTTGTTTCAGAACAATAGCATAGCATAATTAGTTTTAGTTCAATTTTGAAATCAATAGTAATGAAAGTATGAAATCAGTAGTTTAGTGTAATACATGTTCAATTATGGATGCTAATATGCTTTTAAAATCAGTATGTATATTCTGTGAATCAGTTGTTTCATTTAGATAGTGTAGAGTAATTTCAATAGTCTTGGTTTAATTGAATCAAAATCCTATTTTTGATTTAAAATCCAGGCTCTATAGCCTATTCCCAGGACATTTGGGCCTCAAGACGTTTGATACGCGAGCCCAGGTCCAGTGCTAATGTCCTTCACATTTGGACTTGGGCCAAGGCCTTGACTAGCGGCATATTAGTATAGCATGGGTGCAAGTGTCCTTCGTTGGGCTCATCTTGGAAGCCCAATGGGTGGCTTTGATACAGAATCAGCATTAGGTTTATTGCAGTTCAATAACGAATTAATTAGGACTTTCCCTTTTGTTATTAGAGACATTAACATAGAAAATCATAGATTGCTTTAGCCTTGACTTTTAATAATAATACGAGGTGAGCCTCGCTAAACAAAACAAACAAATTGCAGGGCCTTCAATAAATGGCTATACTAAAATACTTAGACTTCGGGATGGGCCGTTTAGCGGATTTCACGGCCTTCCCCAAAGATAATAATGCGTTAGTCGCTTTAAGCGCGTTTTAATAATCTTACCTTCTTAAATATGGGTGCACATGTATGTGACCCAAATCCAAATCTCAACGGAGTTGGAATGTATCAAAATCCACGGGTGCATTTATGTGACGTGGTTCGAGACGCGTTCTCATGACGTTGCAATTCTCTTTAAAATAATAATAAAAGCGGTTTACGGTTAAAAAACACATAAGCTGGAACATGTTTTGAAATCAAATAAATCCAAATATAACAGTTGAGCGACCGTGCTAGAACCACGGAACCCGGGAATGCCTAACACCTTCTCCCGGGTTAGCAAAATTCCTTACTCGGATTTTTGATTCGCGGACTGTTAACAGAGTCATATTTTCCTCGGTTCGGGATTCAATCGGTGACTTGGGACACCATTAATCTCCCAAGTGGCGAATCTGATTTCTTAATAATTAAATCCCGTTCCGATTGTCCTTTAAGTGGAAAAACTCCTCCCCGCGAGGTGTAGTGAAAAAGGAGGTGTGACACAAAGGGGTAGATATCCTGCCTATAGGAGTTTCTGAATTTCTACACTCTCATGCAGATAACTTGCCTATAGGTTATTTCTGAATTTCTGCACTCTCATATAGATAACTTGCCTATAAGTTATTTCTGCACTCTCATATAGATAACTTGCCTATAGGTTATTTCTGAATTTCCGCACTCTCATATAGATAACTTGCTTGTAAGTTATTTCTGAATTTCTGCACTCCCATATAGATAACTTGCCTATAGGTGTATTTCTGAATTTCTGCATTTCTCATATAGATACCATGTCTATAGGAATTCTGCATTCTCTCATATAGATATCATGTCTATAATTACCTGGAAATATGAGTCCTGCACATGCACATAGAAAATATGCCTATAGGTCTTTCTGAATCTTTCATACGCATTCTTATCAGGCAATCATGTTTATAGGTCTTAATCAATCAACTGTAAGTAGATATCATGTTTATAGACTTTAAATAAAATTCAGCACCTAGATATCATGCTTATAGGTTTTCTACATTTTACCATGTTTGCTAAAAGGGGTTTAAAATCAACACGCATAGAATGCATGTTTATAGGAGTTACTAATCAAGTCTGAGTTGCTTCACTCGCTTATAAGTTTAAAACCAGTAATAATAACGACCATCAGTTGCAAAACTTATAATCTCTTGCTAAAACTTGCATTTCTTTAATAACTGACAACTTTCTTAAATCAGTATGTATTCAGTTTATTTCACCGTTTCTCAAATCAGTAGATATCATGCCTATAGGGCCCTCGTCCAACACCTAGCCAAGCCTTAGCACTAAAATTATAAACTAAATCAGATTTTATTTGCTACAACCAGCAGGCAGGCCTAATTCGGGATTCTTATCTGAACTATGTAATAAATCAGTCCGCCTCAACCTTTAAGTTTTAATTGGACCTTAAACAGTATGTGTAAGTCATGCTAATGACTTGCTTTCTCTGTTTAAAGGAGGTGTATTTGAGCCTTTTATTTGTTTATATGCTTTCCCCAAGCTTGCTATATGTGTTTTTGCCTGTCGCCTTAGTATTTTACCTTTTGAAACCACAAATAAGCCAATATCTCCTCCCTTCAGGATTAGTAGTCCCAAGTACCTCTGGGGCTGATAAGATTGGGGCGGGTAATAGCATGCAATAAGTAAACGAGACCATTTTGCACTTTAATACCTTAACGGGGTGGGAAAGGGTAGATATGGATATGACCACGCAATAACATCACGTGTAGCCCCTTACTGATGAGTGATTACCGGATGTTGTATGGGCTGATCCATATTATTTGTAAACCTAGGACCCCCTTCCCGTTGTTTCTTTGATTCTTTGCTTCTTTTCCAAATTTTTTAAATTTCTATAAGGAAAAATCAGTCTCCCTTTCATTCTTGCTGACTTTGTTTATTTGTAACCTTTATATGAAAATCCCCTCTTACTTGAAGTTTTATTTGCCAATGTGCTATTTGTACTTAAGACACAACAATAGTTTGGCCGGGAACCAGACTAGTGGATCCTGAGGGGTGCCTAACACCTTCCCCTTGGGATAATTTCAAGCACTTACCCAATCTCTGGTTACTTGAATCAAACTCTTCTTAGTGTCCTAATGCACTTAAATAATTAGGTGGCGACTCTTTAATTCAAAACCCAATTCCCAAAAGGGAACGAGTTGTCTTCCTAAATGTCATAAACCTGATTTCGCGAGAAAAAGGGGTTGCGAAAATGGCGCCTATCACATTACTAGGCAAGCCGACTGAAAAATTAACCACAACTTTTTTTCTTGAACATTTGGCCATTTTTACGCAGGTTTAAATAACATACTTATCACAATAATTGTTTAAAAACAACAGATAAATATGCGAAAGTCACAGCCCTACAAATCTGGTGTCATGAGTCTAGAGCCTCTAATACAATTCTAAAAATCTACTACATCAATAATCTAGGAAATGCGGAAAAGATAACAAGATAGAAAGGAGAAACAGGGATGCAGACGCCCTGCAGCTACCTGGAAATTCTCCGTCAACAAACTGGATCAGCTAAACAGCCCTCACTCAGCCGTTTGGGCACCTGGATCTACATACAAGTTGCAGGGAGTAACGTGAGTACGCCAACTCAGTAAGTAACTAAAATAAATAAGTACTGAAATCAATGACGAGCAGTTCAAAGCATATAACTGAAAATCACAAGATAACAGATCAACTTTACAGTTTAACGTTCGTTTCGTCAAAGAATCAGCTCTTCTAGTTTAAAACATTTGAAATCAGATACTTAACAACATGGTCAATAGAGGCTTATTTGAAAATAGAGTGAAATCGGTGAAAACATCATAAATGGGCCCCTTAGGCAAGGAATCACTCAAAATACGGCCTCTCGGGCAGCCTCTCAATCACTTGTGACTCAACCCTCGTCATTCAGTCTCACGACATCTCATAATAATAGAAATCATAATAACCGATGCGGCGTGCAACCCAATCCATATATATTTATAATCAACTATGCTCACTGGGGTGTACAGACTCCGGAGGGGCTCCTATAGCCCAAGCATCATATCGCTACGGCACGCAGCCCGATCCAATATATATATATATATACACACATATATATACATATATATATATATATACATATATTAATGCAGCGTGCTACCCGATCCATTTAAGTATCACTGCAGCGTGCAGCCCGATCCGTTACTCACATGTATATAAATATCCTCACACTTAGGTCCTCGACCTCTTTCAGTCATTAAATCCCCTCAGGTACAACAGTGGAAATTAGGGAACTTAGTCCAAATAGTTCACTCTTTTAAAGGTGACAAGAATAAACCAGTTTTAGACATTTAACAAGTAAAACATGACTGAGGATATGCTTTTAGCAAGTAAAGTGAGGAAAACAGTCAAAATGCCCCTAAGGGTTTCTACTCGGCACAAGGCCCCAAACATGGCTACAACCCATAATATAGTATAATATCCAAAATAAGGAGTAATATAATATTTCCAAATCAATTATGCGACTTAATAGTCATTACGGGACGGACCAACTCACAATCCCTATCGGTGCACGACCACACGCTCGTCACCTCGCATGTGCATCACCGTGTTTATCAAAACAAGTCAAATACCGGGGTTTTGTACCCTCAGTTCCAAATTTACAATGGTAACTTACATCAAACTGGTGAAAATACTACTCCGCGACGCCTTTGCCCCTCGAAACAGCCTCCACTCACATTGAATCTATCCAAAATCACAACGAGGACGTCAAAGTATGCTAAGGGAATGAAGCCCAAACGAAAACAATCAAAATAATACCAAAATTCCGAAATTATCAAAACCCAACCCCAGGCCCACTTCTCGAAACTCAGAAATTTTTACACCAATAGGTCCCTTATCTTCCCACGAGTTCATACATACCAAAAACATAAAAAAAATCCATCTACAAATGACCCTTCAAATCCAAAATCAAAATTGCAATTTCTCAAGCCCTAGTTCTTCAATTTTTGGCTTAGCTTTCAAGATTTTCTAGGTGGAATTCACATAATAATCGAGTTCTTAGTCCAAGAATCTTACCTCAAAGTAGTTCCCCTTGAATCCCTCTTAAATCTCCTTCAAAAAGCTCCCAAAATGATCAACTATGGAGGAAATAAGCCTAGAATTGCGGACAATACAAGTTTTAAAACATTCTGCCCAGGTCAAATTTCCTTCTTCGCGAATGCGGCCAAAGCCTCACGTTCGCCAAGCATTAAAATAACATTGACCATAAATCCTCTTACGGGAACGCGACACAACTCATGCGAACGCGATACCTCGCCAGATGACCCTTTGTGAACGCGGTCGAACATCACGAATGCGATGGGTTAAATCCTACTGAAGCTCAATCTCTCTATTTCTACTATGCGAACGCGACTACACGCCCGCGAACGCGATGCACAACCTTGCAGCCCTTCGCGAACGCGTCCCATGCATCACAAACGCGAAGGCTAAATTCCTACCTTCCTCAGCTTACTCTTCACCAACGCGAAGACCAAAATGTCTGCAACTGCTGGAACTTAAATTCTGCAGCTTTCAAAACTTCAAAATGGTCCGATTGACCACCCAAAACTCACCCGAGGCCCCTAGGACCTCAACCAAAGGCACCAACATATATTAAAACCTTATTCAAACTTGTTTCAATCCTCAAATAATATCAAATCATACAAAACACATTGAATTCAAGCCTAAGTTTCTAAAAATCTTTCGAATTCCGCTTTTGATCAAAAACCCAATCAAACTACGCCCGAATGAACTGAAATTTTGTGCACACATCCCAAATCACATAACGAAGCTACTGCAACTCTCGAAATTCCATTTCGACCTCTATTTCAAAATCTCGCCTATCAATCGGAAATCGCCAAAATATCAACTTCGATAATTCAAGCCTAAAACTACTCCAAACCTCCAAAACCCACTCCGATCGATATCCGAGCCCTCTAAGATATAAGTCAACATCTGGTTGACTTTTTCAACTTAAGCTTCCTTAAAAGAGACTAAGTGTCTCAAGCTTTACCAAATCCTATCCGAACTCGATCCGACCAACTCGATACCAAAAAACACGGATAAATAAAGCATAATGAAGCAAAAATAGGGAAAATGGAGCGGTCAGTCATAAGACGACTGGCCGGGTCGTCACAGAAATTTACCTGGCTTAGAGAGCTTATGACTATATAAGCCTTTTTGCTGTTGTTGCTGCTGTCTAATTGGACAAGATCAAGATCTTCTATTACTGATGTCGCGGCTTCCATGACATCAGGTTCCTTGATAACATCTTTCTGATCGTTGAGTTCAGACCCCAAATTTGATAATTATTATGCTTCTGATTTTGTTCCTTTTAGCTGTTGAGTGAATGTACAATCTCGGGCAGTGCAGTAGCATTCTTTGGCTATGCACTGTACGCCTCAGATGCTGAATATCCCCCGCGGAGTGGGGAATTTGATTACTTGATAAAAGCTGGACGGGATAGCCCTCGGGGCGTGTATCCATGGTCGTCCTATGATTACATTGTAAGTTGTGTCCTGGTTCATGATGTGGAACGTTGTTTCTAGGGTGACACCCCCAACCAGAATGGGTAGCATTATTTCTCATGAGGTTTGCTCAACTGTATTGTTAAAACCCATTAGTGTTATGCAGCATGGTACTATCTTGTCCTCGAGTCGTATTTGTGTAAGAACTCGAGGGTGAATAATACATGCGCCATTTTTTTCAACTACCATTATTTGTTTTACATCAATATCTGAAATACATAAAGTAATGAAAAGAGTGAAGAAAAATCAAACCATTGGTATCTGACTTATCGAAGATGATACTTTCTCTGAGGTCATCATACCGTTCATGGGTGATCGACCGCTTCAGTTTGTGTGTGGTGGTAAACTTTATGAGTTTGATTGCTGCTTCGTCGCCTCCACCGATGATCATTTGAATGGTGCAGGCAGGGGAGGGCTGCTTTGGTGGGCCTTGGTGTTGTTCTCTTCCACGGCCGAAATTGGCTCTTCCTTTGTCGCTCATCAGCTCTTTCAGGTGCCCTTGGTGGAGCATGTTCACTACCTCTTGTCATAAGGCTACGTAGTCCTCAGTTTTGTGGCCTCGCTTGTGATGAAATTCACAGAGGATGTTCGAATTTTGGGTACTTGGTTCGAATTTCATTTTCTGTGGCCACTTCACCTTTGCGCCGAGCTTTTCTAGTGTGTGCACTAACTCTAAAGGGGAAATACAAAAATTGTGAGCATATGAGAGCGGAAGCATACCTATTTCGTTCTGCTGAGTCCTTATGTGCGGCCTAGACGGTCCTTTCGCATGGCAAGGAGATAGTGGGATGGCTGTTCTGACATAAGGTTGGTGCCTGTCTCGGTTGAGGTGGGGTCCTAACTAATCTCTTCTACCGTCACTATGATCGTCTTTCCTCGGCTCTATTTGAACTGATGTTAACCATTCTATCAGACCATTAAGGTCGTCTTCGTCCGCTCTCACCTCGGCATGGTAGGCATTGTGAATTTCTTCCCAAGTGGTGGGAGGGTATTTCATGAGTCTTCTTAATAGTTTTCTTATCACTCATGACCCATTCCTGTTCAATTTGTTTGGAAAGATACCACTGTCATACCTTCCAATACATTTGGTAAGCTCATTCTTACCCTGTTAAATCGGGCTAAAAAGTCCCTGAGTCCCTCGCCAGGCAATTGCCTAATGGCGAATATATCATTTACCTTGGCTTCTACTTTCTTAGCTTTGGCGTGGGCGGTGAGGAACTTATCAGCCATTTCCTCGAACGTTGTTGTAGATCATGCTGGTAATTGTGAGACCAAGTTAGGGCTCCCCTGGTTAAGGTCTCGCCAAACATTTTTAGTAGCACTGACGGTACTTGCTCCTTTGAGAGTTTGTTACCCTTTACTATTGTGACATAGTGAATGATGTGATCTTCGGGATCCCCGTCCCATTATTTATCTTCAGGTATGGTGGTATCTTGAAGGTTTTGGGTATGGCATGTAGGGCTACCTTCTCGCTGTATGATTGTTTGACGAATCAGCTGACATCCCATGTTGGTAGCAGTTTTGGGGCACCCGGTAACCCTTTCTTGATGTTCCCTCATCTGGTCGCGGAGCTCCTTGTTCTCATTTTCCATTTATTCTATTTTCTTTAGGATGGACGTGAGTGCGTCATTACCTTCATCAACAATGATATGAGTGTTACCTGTTGGGGGAGCGGGTTGCTCGTCGGTGATCGCTGTGGTATCCATCTGTATGACGTTCCTACTCGTCCCTTGAGCGGGTTTGTCGAGTATGTTATTTAGAGTGTTTGTCATCCATTCCTCTAGTAATTTTTTTAATGTTGGTGGTGCTTCTTCGGCTATGGATGTGGAAGCTCCTCTCTCACGTGAAGTGGTTACATTTCCATTAGGGGGTTGAGTCACTCCGCATGGGTGTAACACCCGGCGTCACATTCTCGTCGTTTCCTCTACCATCCTCGTTGATGGTGTTTATGATGTTGGTAGTGACACCCATTATTGCTTTCTGTCTTTCATCTCCTTTCCCTGCCATTGTTAGTTTGTGTAGACGAGAAAAAGATTGTTGTCCTTTATGATCTAGGAGGAACTATAAAATTTAACTAAAATACACCCCACAGAGGGCGCCAAATTGTTCTGCCAAAAAGTATTGAGCTTTTTAGTTAAACTAATTAATGATGAAATGAAGGATGAATCTTAGTTAAAAATAATAAATTCTAGATCAAATATTGTAGGAAATTGGTAAGATGAGTGATGTTTGACAGCGTTAACTAGCACGTTTGTATTCAATGAATGCTAGTGAATATGGTAACATAAACATGCAATAAATGTAGATAATGACAATAAATATAATAAGAAATAATCTACCACCCAATTATTGTATGATTTGGATGGTTCTTTCTCATGACAAAGAAGAGAAGTGAAGATGGTTATGGAATCTTTGGATCTTGTAAACAAAGATCAAATAACTTGCGCTTGAATAAGATAATAAATGAACAAGACAACTTTTGTATATTCTCTCAAGTCAACCTTTTTTACAATGTGTTTTTCATTAGAAAATGAATATCCCTCTATTATTCTCTATCTCTTCCTATTTATAAGGGGTATTTTCAAGAACCCTAAAAAGTATAAAATAAGGAATATCATTCCTTGTATTCATTTCCAAATCCATCCTACCGTTATTTCTTTACTCGAGTTGCCTGTCCTTGACTACAATTCTCTTGAATATGACTTTTCGCTATTACGCCGTGGTCGACCCCGTTCTCGATCCTGTTTATCAGCCATTACCAGAATGTGTATTAAGATCTGAATAGAAATAATTAAGACTGTTTGATTTTTAACACCTGAATGTATAAAATTTATCTTTATTTGAAAATTAATAAACATAAAATTCAAAAGCAATACTAACTAATCTAATATTCTATCAATAAAATATATAGTTTTTAAAAATATGATAGTTGTTGGTGGTGATGGCTAACGGGTGAATACCGACTAGAGGCGGTGGTTGGTGGTAGTTTTGGTTGATGATGGTGGTTCATGCTAGTAGCTAGTTGTGATTGGTAGTGGTGGAAATTATGATTGAGGATGGTGGTAGTGGATGGTGATAGTTAATAATGGCGGGTGGTGGTAGTAGTTGTGACTGAGGAAGGTGGTGGGTGGGTGGTGGTAGGTTATAATGATGGGCAGTGCCAGTTGTGATTATTGATGGTGATGGGATGGTCAGTTGAGGTGGATGAGTGTTGATTGTGGGTGAGAATGATGTTGGTCGGAATGGTGGGAATAGTGGGTGGTGATGGTTGATAATGGTGGCGGCTATGATTGAGGATGATGGTGGCGTGGTGGTGGAGGTGATGGTGGTGGTGGTGGTGGTGGTGGTGGTGGTGGTTGAGTATGGTGGTGGTGGTGGCATGGTGGCAGTTGATAATGGTAGGCGGTGGCGGCAGTTAATAATGAATATGTGATAGCATCTTAATGAAATTAAGTCTTTGTTATAGATCTTAATCATACAAACCTATTCAGACCCATTAAGTGGTTGTGAAGTAAAAAAACAAACACACTTAATGATTAAGATCTGAATAATTAAGATTCAGACTTTAAAAACAAACGCACTTAATATCTGAGATCTGAATGATTAAGATTCAGACCTCCATTAAGTGCAAACAAACGAGGCCTAAATACTTATTCCTTTATGCTTCCAAAAATAATGAAACAAGCAACAGCTATTACAATCCCAGAAATTAAGGCTGGGGCTATGGAATACATATGGTGATTAATATTCTCGTCCCAATTTATTTGATGTATTTCGAATTTTGAGAATCAAACTGTTCAATTTTTACTGTTAATATAATTTTTTTCTTTTTCAAAATATAATTTATATATTTGGGAACTATATTAAAAGTAATATAAGCTTCAATAATTAATAAATTCAAATATTTAAAGATATATAAAAAAATCATGATAAAAAAAATTTATTTCGACTCTCAAAATTCAAAATGCATCAAATAAATTGGAACGAAATCAGTATACTTTTATATTGTGCAAAATATTTTAAAATGATATGATAGCCTGTCTTTTTCCTTTGTTAGACCTTTTACTTTATTTTTGCAACAAAGGTTCATGCATTTGACGAAATCTTCCAGATGTTCTTAATCTTAGTATATCTACTTCTCATAGAAGGGCTGGAATTTTTTAAACATTACAATTTGTGCTCATCTACAGTTATGAGTGTTCGCTCAAAAGTTATCATATACCTTATGAGTGTAAAACAATATAAATAAATCACGGAAAAATCATAGCAAACCGTAATAATCCATTGGATCAAATGAAAGATGCAAAAATAAGTACTCGGAGTTAGGAGGAGAAACATTAAAAGCCTTTATTGATAGTATTGATTTGATCTGCCTCTCCATGAAGAGGTTTAGAGCCTTACAATGGTGTTCTACTTTCCCATAATATGAGTATCGTTGGGTCTTTTCTCTCTCTCCTGAATTGTGGCCAAGAAGAAGCCCGCTTTCTAGGGTTTCCTCTCTTGGTATTTATAGCTGTGAGCTTCGTGAGCTGGCAATAAGTGTCCGTGACCACGTTAGGGATTCGCCTTCATGATGGCGGATGGGCAGTGGCCTTGTTGATCGAATCAGATAAGGGTTAAATACCGTTCATTCTGAGTAGTCATACCATTTATTAGTCATGAATTAGCTTAAGACGGGATTAACTTCGTTAATTATCGTGGGGTCGGATTCTGACCCATACAGTTAGTCTCTCCGCTTATTGAGATCGTGCCTTGGCCGAGCTCGATGAGTGGACTTCATCGACTGTAGTTTGAGAAACTCGGATAGGGAGGTCGACTATCGCTTCGGTCGAGGCCGAATTTTCTTTGGCGATGGCCCTTAGCCTTGTAGAGTGTTAGTGTTTTGTTATTGTGTTATAAATTCTTTGTTCGATCAAGGTTGAACTCTCCTCCTTGGCGAAGGCACTTGACCCTTTAACTTAATTCGAGTGAGGTCGAGCTTTGTTGTGCTCTGATCCTTACGTTTGTTTGGGAGCATAACCGTCGACCATGGCGGACGGGTCGTATGCTGTGCGGCCGAGGGGAGTAAGGGCACACTTGATACGTGTTTGGCGACGTCCAAAATTTTGAAGGTGCACAGAACAACTCCTCAGCGTTCATAGGTTGTTACAACCGTTTTGAAGGCGAAACGCCGATTGGTGACTGAAAAGCCGCTTCATGGAACCTGTCATAATGACGCACATTTCTGTAGAACTGAACCATTTTGCGGTTGGTCATGTAGTTAATGATGGCTATTTGGGTTCGTCAAAGCCACTTGCATTGCCTATAAATAAAGGCTGAGGCATTTACTTCTCATATTTTCATTGTTTGTCTGAGAGAGATTCTGAAGAAGCTTTTCTTCCTGCTAATTCACCTTCATCTTTGTTCTTCGATCGTTATAACTTTTGTCTTGTCCATCAAACTTTTTTTCTTTCTCGTTAGTGAATCAACAATGGCAGGCAGTTCTTCCCAAAATGTTCTTCCGACGGATCTTCCAGTTAACTTTCCGGTGGTTGAAGGGCCATCTCCGGCAATGGGAGGTGCAGAACCGGTGGAGACCGATAAAGTTCCATCGGTTGACGAGATAGTATCTCTTCCCGGAGGCCTGATGACTGACTTCACTATCGATGGTGGAGAGGATCAGGTGAATGAAGCCCCGTAAATGGGGGAAATTAGGATGGCCCAACTGTGGGAACAGGGGGTCATCCCCAGCTATGTTGACGTCGTTCTTGCTAGAAGCGAGGAGATGGTCCACACCGACCGCAGGGGATACTGCATCTTTTATGCCTATCCCTTCAAGTTAGGGTTTAAGCTCCCGCTCCCAATGCTGGTGGTTGATTTCTGTCGTTATTACGGGGCATGCCCGGGTCAGCTTGCTCCTTCTCTTTACAAATTGCTAGCAACGTTTATCAAATATGCAGAACTGGCAGGTAGGGAGGTCATGCTGCAACATGTGCTTAGTCTCTACACTCCTCAGAGAGTTCGCGGTATCATGATTCAAGCGTGCCCTCATGGGTCGAGGGGCCTAACTGTGAAACTGGATGACGAGGTCGACCCTCGCCCTTTTGAGCACTTCTTCTACATCAGGACTGAACATTTAGTGGCGTGCCCCACTAGGTTCCCAGAGGCTTGGAATCATGCACATAAGTTCTTTAATCATCGAATTCTCTTTTCTACCCCTCCTTACGTCTTGTGCTCGTAAGCGTTAACTCGTGTCAATTTTGTAGCCGAAATGTTGTCACCGACTCCGTTAGCTGGGATGCGTGAGTGGATTGAGGCTGTGCTCCCCCATATGGTGGGGATACGCACATGGGCAGTTTTCTGGGAGAGGCATGGTCGTAGGCCTATGACAGGTGAAAAGTTGATTTCTTCTTCTGTTCTGCTTTGTTTCAACTCTATTCATCAACTTTGTTTTTCTGTGATCAGGGAGGGCACGCCGCGTTAAGGCCCCTCGGTTGGCCTTCTGTCGGCCGGGTGCAATTGCTCGGTTCACTGCAGCACCATTGTCGCGCCCAGTACCGAGGGCGGCGTTAGTTGAATCTTCTGCGGCTCCTTCTCCAGCACGGGCCGCACTTCGGGATGAGGGGCCATCGGGGTTGTGCACCCTAGAGCGAAATTGCCATCAAATGGAGAGGAGGAGAGACCATTGATAAGGCGCAGGGTCGTGTTCATGTGGGCTCCTCCTATGATAATTAATTTGGACTCCCCCCCGGTGGATGCGGAGAGGAGTGCGACTGCGGCGCCTGCCCTTGAGGGCGGACAAACAATGGGGGTTGCCCCGGTTGACTTCGGCCATGATCGGCGACTCAATTGGTGGTTCCAGTCGCTGAGACGGGAGGTAGTTCCTCAGCGGATGATAATGTTGGTGAGTCAAACGCGCCTTCGGTGGCTACGACGGGTGGTTCTACCTCGCTGGTGGCTGAAGGGGGAAGGGATGTTGTAGGAGATGAGTACGAGTCCGAATCCAACTTGGACCCCGACGACGTCCGTATGTTCCAGGAAGGCTTCAATAATTCAGCGGTGCGCGTAGAGGGGTGGTCTCGCTTCATCGAGGTTCCCACGGATTTGAACTTATTGCTCCAAGGGAAAAGCTTGGTGTCGTAGTTTGAGCTGCAATGCTCGGAGGCCGAGAATGCGTCGTTGAGGGACATTACGGATATCGGACTGATAAATGAAGTGGCCATGATGGGCTTGAGGGTATGTAATATGACGTCATTTCGCTTCTTCTTTGCCTTAGTTTGTTCTTTATCTTAATCGTTGTCTTTGCCTTGTAGTCTTATTTGTTGGAGGTGGAGAGCATCCTTCGAGCCAACGTCCGCTCGGGGATATTTTTGCGGGCGCTGGAGAAGTACCGCCGCTATCGAGATCGGTGTCGATAGATGCACGTATGTTTGATGAATGATCCCCGTAGTCGGGCCTTGGTCGAGGAACTAGCGAGGCGGGAGCTTCGGATGCAGCAAACACTTGGCGGAATGAGTGCTCTCGAGGAGCAGCTCCGTCGGAAGGATGAGGAGCTCGAGGCGGGAAAGAGGGCTGCAGCTGAGTGTGAGCGCTAGGGCCAGGCTAAGGCGGCGGAGGCCGCTACAGCATGGAGCGGGAAAGCAACTGCGTTGGAGGGTGATGTCGCAGCTTTAAAGCTTCAGGTGAGGGATGCCTCATCAAGGGTTGGGGGGTTAAAGGAAGCTATCCGCGTGCAGGAGTCCCAACGGGAGTTGGAGAGGGCTGCTGCAGCCTTTAGATAAGCGGGTCTCAAGGATCGGATCAGTGTCTTTGAGCAGGACGCCCAAGTCAGGGCGGACTGGATCACGGCCTTAGAAGAAGAGATTCAGCGCCTACGAGACCAGGCCGCTTCTTCCAGCCAGGCTCGCGAACTTTGGGTCTTTGCTGAGGCCCAACGTGATGTATATAAGAATTTGTGGGCGGCCGGTATCTTGATCGAAGCTGCTTTTGAGAGAGCGCGTCAAAAGGCTCGTGAGGCCCGTAACGACTGTGCTTTTGACATGGCGACGCGAGAGGCTGACGATGGTGCAGATGGTGGCGCGGATGGCGCCGAGTAAAAATATGTTATGCATTTTTTCTTGTCTTGTTCGCCATTTGGCGTTTAGGTGTTTCTTGTTTTTCTCCTTCTTTTTCCTCGTACTGACCGGCCTTGGCTGGGTGTAAGCGGGGATGACCCCCAATTAACTTTGTAGATAAATGAAATCTCCTTTTCGTTATTTGCCTTGTATTTGTTTTGTACCTCCCCTTTTTTCCCCTTAGATTTTTCTTTGCATGCGTTCGAAGGCGTGATTTGCCTTTGAGTTTGACTCTGGTAGGCATGTTAGTTTTTGATTGTTGATGACTTTTCTTCTTCGACTCGGGGTGAGCGAGTCGGATCCGTTGCTTGGCGATAGCGGCACTTAACCTTAGTCCCAGTTCGGGCGCGGTCGAACTACCGGCCGTGATGATAAAAAACACGGCCTTGTAGTTTGACCGGGGCCAGACTTTACGCGTCCCTAATCTTAGTTCGAGTTGGGAGTACTTACTTGAATAGAAAGGGTGCCTAACCTGCGCCTCGATTCGTTGTAGGTTGGGTTTTGCTTAGTTCAATGATGAAGGTGCTTGGTCCGAGTCCTGGTTCAACTGTGGTTGAACTTGTTAGATTTGAGGACGAAGGCGTCTAGCCTTATGGTTCGAGCGAGGTCGAACTAGTTGGATTTGATGGCAAAGGCGCGTAGCCTGAGTCTTGGTTCAACCATAGTTGAGTTTACTGGCGAAGGCGGATAGCCTTGATTTAATGGCGAAGGCGCATAGCCTGAGTCCCAGTTCAACCGTAGTTGAACTTACCGGCGAAGGCGCATAGCCTTGATTTAATGGCGAAGGCGCATAGCCTGAGTCCCGCGTTTTGGGTATTGAGTGCTGAAGCTTGGTTTTGATTTGAGACCTTGAGCAGCTTACACGTTGTCTTCCCAATCAGGGTATGTAGGCTGTCTTGAGGCAACTCTCGGCTCGAGATATCTCCGCGTCGGTTTCCGGCTGGAGCCCGTATCAGGGATGCGGGAGATGCCTTATAGAGATCCTCCCTTAGGAGGGGATTCTTCTTGTTGTTTGCACTATCTGAGATCAGAAAGAGAGGACTTGGATCTTGATTTGAGATCTTCGAGTTCCCCTTGTTCGATATGCCGCTTTGGCTTGTTTGAGCTGGGTTATTTTTTTTTTCTTTTCCGGCGTTTCTTTCCTTTTGGTCTAGGGAAGAACTACACGATTTTGCTAGGAAATCCCCACAGACAACTCCAAATTGTTCGCTCAAAAGTTATCATATACCTTATGAGTATAAAACAATATAAATAAATCACGGAAAAATCATAGCAAACCGTAATAATCCATTGGGCCAACTGAATGATGCGAAAATAAGTACTCGGAGTTAGGAGGAGAAACATTAAAAGCCTTTATTGATAGTATTGATTTGGTCTGCCTCTCCATGAAGAGGTTTAGAGCCTTACAATAGTGTTCTACTTTCCCATAATATAGGTATCGTTGTGTCTTTTCTCTCTCTCCTGAATAGTGGCCAAGAAGAAGTCCCCTTTCTAGTGTTTCCTCTCTTGGTATTTATAGTTGTGAGCTTCGTGAGCTGGCAATAAGTGGTCGTGACCACGTTGGGGTTTCGCCTTCATGATGGCAGATGGGCCGTGGCCTTGTTGATCGAATCAGATAAGGATTAAATACCGTTAATTTTGAGTGGTCGTACCACTTATTAATCATGAATTAACTTAAGATGGGATTAACTTCGTTAATTATCGTGGGGTCGGATTCCGACCCATACAATGAGCTCCCTAACCAAAAGGCAAAACTCGAGAAGCCAACTATCATTAATATGTAAAGAATTAACTTAAATAGTCCTTAATCTAAAATTAGCAAGCGAATATATAGTATAAGTATAATTTATGTATAATATAAGTGTATACCGGCTAGGAAAAAGGTAAATAATGAATGATTGTTTGTGTAAAGATTCTTTAATAGTTGATGGTGATTGGAATCTGAATTATTCAAATATAATTGAATGGTATTCGATGGTGCTGTTGAACCTCTCCTTTAGATTTCTTTTTTCATTTAGCCATATTGGTTATAAAACATATGAAGTTAAACGGAAACAGGCTATTGTTTCGGTAGAATTGGTTGTCATTTAGGTATCCTTTGCGAGTATACATAGTTGGTGCTATTGTAGTACCTGCCTGTCGAAGCTCAATAATGCTTGTCATGAATAGAAATATGTCGGGACATATCAGTTGCCACACAAACATACTGTATAGGATAAATTAGGTTACATTAAATGATCGAATAATTGTTACTACTAGAAATTCGGTAAAAAGTGATCACATATAGCGATCAACGTTGATCGCTTATATCAATATACCGACCAAAACGCGTTCAAACAGGCTTGGTCGATATATTGGTGGTCCTTTTACCTTAGTTCGTCGCTAAGGTAAAAGGACCAAATGTTCGGTGTAAACAAAATACCGACCAACTTTGGTCGGTACAATATTTTAATAATATAAAATTAGCGACCAAAGTTGGTCTGTATATTAAAATTACGATATTTTTTAATTATTATAATTCAAAAATTAGCGACCAACGTTGGTCTGTAAATTAAAATATATATTAGTTTAAAAAAACATATATTTAACAATCTGGGTTCATAAGCGACCAACTTTTGGTCGCTTATTTTTAATTTATTAATTTTTTTTTATAAGCGACCAACCTTTGTCGCTAATTTCCAAGATTTTTTTTTAAAGGGTAGCAAACAACTTTCGTCGCTTATATTAAAATATGGGTTCATTAGCGACCAACCTTGGTCGCCAATTTTTTATTTTTAAATTTTTTTTTAGATATAAGTGACCAACCTTGGTCGCTAATTGCCAGAATTTTTTTTAATAGGTAAGCGACCAACTTTGATCTCTTTTCTGGGTAATAATTTTGGCAAAAAATGTCTGTTTTGGCAGCTACACCACCTGTAAGCATACCAAAATCCCTAAATAACAATATAATTCAATTCATAAACTACAATTTCAATACCAAAATCTCTACAACAACCCAACAACAACCACAACAACAACAGCACAACAACAACAACAACAACAACAACGCAATTCAAAAAACACATTAAAACCAACAAATTAAAGTTCAATACAACTAACAAATTAAAGTAACAAAACTAAGTTAACGCTTATTACAACTAGTCCAAAACATGTTCTATTTGTCAAGTTCAAAGTATATAAAAGTCAACGAGTGTTTTGTACAACATCATCATCACCGTCTGATGAATTTTCATCAACAAGACGGTATAAAGAAGGGTCTACTTGTCAAGGACGGGAAGAAAGATCATGGGGAGGACGGGAGGAACGAGCACGGGGAGGACGGAAGGAACGCTCACGTTCAAGTTGATCCTCTAGCGATGACTCATGAGACCGGGGAATCGGAAAAGCTCCAGAAGCTAGGAGAGTTTTGAGTTGAGTTTGCATGCCATGGTACTGAGCTTACATGCCAATGTACTGAGCATCTCTAAGTTTTTCTCTTTCCTTGGCCGCTTCTAGCTCAGATGTGAGCTTTGTCACAGTCTCCCGCATCGCGGAGAGGCTCTCCCCATCAAGCTGCTCGCCTTGAGAGAAAGTCCCTATTTCTTGATTTCCACACTTATAGCGATGAAATTTCTAAGTAGGAAGCCCGTATACCTTCCCCATTTGAACCGCCAACAGCCTCCATCCATATTCTTTCAGCATCCTCGTCCGAAGCTTGGATTGGATCGCCCGACTCATTAGGTGGCTGACTGCGTATGTATTCCTCCACGTCAGCTGTGAAGCGACCCTATAAGAAAAATTATATTGAATTAGTATTTTAAAATTTATATAAAAGTAAATCAAAATACTTAATGAAAAGTGAAAAATTACATATATAGTCGAGGCTCGGCCCTCGACCCACCTTTCTTGATCCGTCTCTTTTTTCTTCTTTACAATATGAGTCTCTTTGAATAGCTCCATCTTCTTTTCCTGAAAAATCATAAATTTTAGTTAATAAACTATCACGACCCAATATCCACTAAGGGTCGTGATGGCGCCAGACACCGTTGTCAGGCAAGACAACCAAATTACTTAATTAAATTCTCGTTTTAAATATTTCTGAATTCTCTTCTTTTATACACTTAAACTATACATAGTAAATTCCAGTGAATATGAAATGAAACATTTAACAACTTTTAAAATCCTTAATAAACCCATAAACATCCCCAAAACCTGGTGTCACAAGTGTATGAGCTATTTCTAAGAAACCATACAATACGTCCGGAATATAAATTGGACAGAAAGTAAATACAATACACTGAAAGAGAGTATACTAGTCGCGGGTCGCCTCGAGGAAATACAACTCGCTTAGTCTCTGGGTCGCCCGTGCTGCCACGCCTAATAGGCTAGTAGAAATACCTATACATGTGCAACAAAGTGCACAGAAAGTGTAGCATGAGTACGAAAATAACGAGTACTCAGTAAGTATCCCGCCTAATCTCGAAGAAATAGAGATGAGATGGCAACTTCGACACTTACTAAAGGTCAAATAATAATATTATTAAAGTGATGACCCACGAATTTATTAAGGACAACAGTAGATTCAAATGAATTACTAAACAGGTAAAATTTCCTTTTTATAAAAAGCCTCCGGATTCATAATCTATTAATTAATAATTATCTCAAGTCGGGGAGAGCAGATAACAATATCAATAAATCTCAAGGCAAGCAATACAAGCATGCGTAACTCATGCCGAGGTCGTACGGCCATATTCAACATAATGTAAATTGTGCACTGCCAAGGGTCGAGCAGCACCAACCATAGATGCATCTATTACCCCGCTCGCGAATCATACATGCGACGCGGTCAAATTTAAATAAACAATCACCCTGCACGCATATCATACATGCTACGCAGGTACACATAGAAATACATGCTTAAACAGCAAATTAAGAGTTTATCGGGGAACATTTATCCAAATAAAAGTCAATCCTTTTTTAATGATTTTAGAAAATGAAGTTTAATCCTCTTAGAAATTTATTTACCAATTCAATAGGATTTAAGAAATTCAATCGTCAATAAGATCGCAGATATTCCAAGTATAGCATGCTTTTGGGTCCTAGATTACCTGGACATACACATATTAGTAGCTACGTACAGACTTTCATCACCTCGTGCGTACGTAGCCCCCAAAAATAGGAGCACATAACTAATTATTTCACATATGGAGACAATTCCCTCTTACAAGGTTAGAAAGGAGACTCACTTCGCTCCCAAGATCCATAACCGGCGTTCCCCACCCTTCCGAAGACTCGAATCGATGCTAAATGCTCCAAAGCTAGCAAATAATTATGCAAATTCATTAATATATGCTCGATTACTCATTACATTCTAATTTATAACAATTCCTAACCCCGATCGAAAAGTTGACAAAAATGCTCTCGGGCCCACGTGCCCGGATGCTGAAATTTTTCAAAGAACAAGTTTACCCATAACTCCACGAACTCAAATATATAATTTACTCTCAATTTCATACCCAAAATTGTGGACAAATTCCAAGAATATCAAATTTCTAGGTTTTCCTCAAACCCCTAAATTTCTACCAATTTACGTGCTAAAATCCATACATACTCGATATATTTAACTAAAGAGGGATGGCATTAGCTTATCTTATCGTTGATGATGAAAATTCCCTCTTGAGAACCCTCCAAGAATCGCTCAAGCCAAGAAAATATGAGAGAAAATGGCCAAATCCTGATTTTTAAAACACTCTCTGCCTCCGGCACTTTTCGCACCTGCTGTCACTTGACCGCTTCTGCGGTTCCGCAAGTGCGAGGCCAATTGCCGCTTCTGCGGTCCGGTCTCCCCAGTGCATTTTTGCTTCTACGCCCTTTCTTCCGCAGATGCAGTCCCGCATCTGCGAAGAAACGACCGCATCTGCGGTCCCAGCTCTCTTCCGCCAAATTCCGCATCTGCGACCATTAGGCCGCTTCTGCGGCTCTGCACCTACAGCCCTAGTCTTGCAGGTGCGGTTACACCAGCAACCAACAACTTCAGCTCTTCTTCAAACTTCGAATTCAATCCGTTAACCACCGAGAGTCCACCTGAGGCCCCCGGGACCCCAACCAATCATACCAACTAGTCCCTAAACATATTACGGACTTGCTCGAGGCCTCAAATCATATCAAACAATGCTAAAACCACGAATAAACCTCCAATCCAAGCTTTATGAACTTTAGAATTTCAAACTTCTACTTTTGATGTTTAAACCTATCAAATCACGTCCGATTGACTTCAAATTTTTCGCACAAACCAAACTCGACATTACGGACCTAATCCAACTTTCGGAATTGGATTCCGACCTTGATATCAAAAAGTCCACCTCCGTTCAAACCTCTCAAAAACCTTCAAATTTCTATCCTTAGCCAAATGGCTCCAAAATGATCCCCGAACATCCGAATTCACTTTCTATCGCGCTCCCAACTCCAGAATCACCATACAAAGCTACTCCTAGACTCAGAATCCCAAACAGACATCAATAACACTGAAATGCACTTCATCCAAACTTATGAAATTTCCTCCAAAATGCTAACTTCTACAATAGGCGCCAAAACGCTCCCGGGTCATCCAAAACCTGATCCGGGCATACACGCAAGTCCAAAATCATTATATGATCCTAGTGAAACCTTCAGATCCTGATTTCGAGGTTGTTTACTCTGAGATCCCATCCTAGTCAATTTTATCAACTTAAAGCTTCCAAAATGAGAATTTCCTCTCCAAGTCAACTCCAAACTTCCCAAAATTTACTTCCGACCACGCGTATAAGTCATAATGCCTAAATTGAAGCTACTCATGGCCTCGAACTGCTGAATAGTGCGCTAGGGCTCAAAATGACCGATCGGGTCGTTACATCCTCTCCCACTTAAACATACGTTCATCCTCGAACATGCTAGGAACTTTCTTGGGGTTGTCTGGAATCACTGCTTAATACCTCGTGCACCTACCCGTGCTACCACAACTCAGTTGGGCACATTAACTCGATCAAATCTAAAGATAACCTCTTTTATTTTGGGCAAATAAGGCTTGGAGCCCAGTTTCATCACCCCAAATTCTCTGTCAGGCATGTTCCAACATACGATCACCGTATCAATAACTACACGCAACACCAAAACATGACTACATACCTTAGCTGAATTCACACCTTGCACCACTTTACTTACAGGACCACAATAGCATTCTCTGGTCGAACAAATCGAAATTCCACAAATCTGATACTCCCATTGCACCTCATGACCTACCTAGGTCCTGCTCTAACCCTTACATTACCGCCACGATGGAAAAGATGTGTAGGAATTCATAACCAACTGCCGAATCAACGATTCATAGGGTCTATACCCTGCCAAGAACCATCACCTCTTTCTGAACCCAATAATGGAATTTACTCTTTAATATACTTCACATATTCAGATTGCACTGATCCTAAGTCCAATGATCTTATCTCACCCAATACAAACTGCTCAGCCAATAGCCACCCCCGGACATGGTCAAAAGTCTCATATAATACCATAACATGCTAATAGGCTACCAATTCGAATGTGATACAATAGTAAAATGAACTCCGAAAAGGAAATCCAATTACCCCGCTCGCAAATCATACATGCGACGCGGTCAACATAATTAAACAGATACCCTGCTCGCGAATCATGCATGCGACACGGGCACACATATAATATAAGTTCCTCCCAGGAAAGGAGGAAACAAAACACATAAAACAGACACAGAGAACTGTACCCAACATCATATTGTTGCGGCATGCAACCCGATCCAAAAGCCATACCCATAGCGGTGTGCCACCTGATCCACACATAAAATTCACATAAGGAGGTACACACCGAGCTAGATTTCTCATTACAACAAGATATCAAATATCGGTCACAAACACGCCATGTGCATAATTTCAACCCTGGGGAGACATCTAGTGCCATAAGCAACAAATTCAAGTACAACTGAGGTGCGATATACGATCTGAATCTCAAGAGCCATGTCTCATATAACATCATCTCTACGCGGAACCTCATCATATAAGTAGTTTCCCAAGCCGTCTCATAACTTACACGGCGTAATGTATCATTACATGAAATACCTGACGATGATATAGCACCCTGACTACTCCTCCATAAAGAGCGCATTATTGAAGTACACCCATCTGGCATGATATAGAGCCCCATATTCATATTTGAATCCATCAACAGACCTCTAGCTATTTTTGGGTGTTTTTTTGAGTTCTTTCAATTGGGTTATGTTCCATTAGCCTGTTGTAATGTATTCGTTGTGGTTTTGACCAGATTCAATGCGCGAGGAGGCAGATTTGAGAGGAAAAGGCATAGCGGACTAGTTTTGTGGCCGGCTTGAGGTGAGTAATAGATGTAGATGATGACCTGAGGGTTTGAAACCCCGGTATATCACACTGTGACGCTATATTGAGGCGAGACACGTACTCTACGGTGAGTGCGGGGTCGATTGTGATTGGGGACTATGGCTTAATCCGACCGAATGATGTTCGTACTGTGTTATTGGCTAGAAATTAGTTGGCAAACCTCCTACTTGGATGGTTATGGTTATATTTGGGCTGTATGCCGATTATTTGGATCCCGTAGGGATTATATTTTGGTTGTATGCTGAACAGGTGCTGCTGGAGTATCCACAGCTAGAGCCTGATCCTGAGCTGGGGCAACTGGTGGTTTAGCAGGTGCTGCCCCGGCTGCTCTGCCTCTGCCACGACTACGACCGCATCCACGGCCTCTGGTGGCCTTAGTAGGTGGCACTGGTGGTCGTCCGTCACATCTGGTAGCTCGTGTCCTCACCATCTGAGAGAGAATAGAATAATAGTCAGTTCAACAAAGCCGCAAGACAAGCATTTCAAGAATGTGAAGTTTTTCCTGAAGGTTCTGCAGCCTCCCGAGGATAAGTACAGACGTCTCCGTACCGATCCACGAGACTCTACTAAATCGGCTCATGACTCCCGAGACCAAGTAACCTAGGCTCTGATACCAACTTGTTACAGCCCCAACCCCGGTCATGATGGCACCCAACACACTGCTAGGCAAGCCCAACCAATTCAATAACCTTAACCATTTTTATACAGTTAATGAGTTAATTAACATGGATAATTACTAAGTCGTAATACTGAATATCTGAAATAAAGTTAAAACATGCGGAATCCTAAGTAATAAAACAACTACACAGCCCGAAGAATACGGTGTCACAAGTCTAAGACTCTAATACATGAGTGTCAACCTACTACATATCGTTCTCCAGAAATGCGGAAATAAAGCAATAATATAGAAGGAAGATCAGGACTGCGAACGTCAACTGCAGCTACCTTGATATTCCCGGGTAAGATGCTAGGTGGAGAAGTCCTCACACAGCCTCAGGTGTACCTGGATCTGCACACAAGGTGCAAGGAGTAATGTGAGTACTCCGAACCAGTGAGTAATAAACATAAATAAAGTCTGAGAATAAGAAATCCTGAATAGGCACAAAGTAATTCTATAAATACAGCAACTTGAACCCAGTAGTGTAAAATTGGTAAATCAATGAAAACAATTATGGAAATACCACAACAGATAAATAAGTAAATGACAATCAAATATGCAGTGCAACACATAGATCGGTACTCTATCCAGTACCCGCTGCGGTGTGCAGCCCGCTCTATTTATTTATCGTCGACGGCGCTCATTGGGGGTGTGCAGACTCCGGGAGGGTCCCCTTACGGCCCAAGCGCAATAATAAGCCATCTCATGGCATCAACTAGGCCCTCGGCCTCATATTAATATCAATATAAAACCGCTGCGGCGCGCAACCCGATCCCATACTTATTCCAAAATCACATAAGCCTCTCGGGCACAATAATATAGAAATATTCAGCCCAAACTTCTTTTAAAAATATTAATTAAGTTTCTAGTTTGAGAAAAGGTGGCTGAGTTTGTAAAATAGTATTAAATAGTACTGAGTTCAACAATATGAAAAATGGTAATAAACCAGTAATAGCAATCCCTGAAGGATTCAATCAATTGGCACGAAGCCCCAAATATAGCAATCAGCTCAACTATAGTGATAATAAGTGAATTTCAGACAATTACGCAATATATTCATCTACCGAGATGGACCAAGTCACAATCCCCAACGGTGCTCTATCCCATGCTCGCTACCCGGCGTGCAAGTCACCCCAATATAGCACTACGATGTGCAAATACGAGGTTTCAAACCCTCAGAATATTGAAATTAGCAAAACCCGAGCCCTGAGCCTACTTCTCAAAAATCAGAGAATTTAACATCAACGGATTCCTTATCTCGCCACGAGTCTATACATATAAAGATTACCAAGATCAGAGTCCAAATGACCCCTCAAATCCCCATTTTAACTCTCTTAAGTTTCAAGCCTTAATCCACCATTTTTACCCATTATTTCCTTGAGTTTCAGCTCTAATCCATGTAATAACACCATGAAATCGTGTTTTGAGTTCAAGAATCCATACCTTATCGAAACCCCTTGAAATCTCTCTTCAAAATCGCCCACAATCCTCCAAGTCCGAGTTAAAAAATATGAAACCCTTCAAAAATTCGCGAAGATGAAATTTAATAACACTGCTCAGACCTTTTCGCTTCTGGGTTCACATTTCCGCCTATGCGGCACCGCTTCTGTGGAATTTCACTTAAGGGCCAAACTGCTTCAGCGGTCACTTAGTTGCATCTGCGGCTCCGAAGATGCGGTCCCTAACCCGCACCTGCGGTCCCAGGCTTCTTCAGCCCTCCTGCTTCTGCGACTCCACGCATGCACCTGCGATACCGCTTCTGCGGTCCCACTTCTGCAGAAGCAGCAGAAATTCCTTAAGTTTCACAAGCCAAACTTCCCGTTAACCATCCGAAATCACCCCCGAGGCCCCCGGTACCTCAACCAAAAATACCAACACCTCCTATAACATCATTCAAACTTGTTCCAACCATTAAAACACCTCAAACAACAATAAAACCATCATTTCTCATCGAGTTCAAGTCTAAGTTCTTTAAAAACTTCCGAAATACGCATTCGATCAAAAACCTAACCAAATCACCTCCAAATGGTCTGAAATTTTGCACACACATCCCAAATCACCTAACGGAGCTACTGCAACTCTCAGAATTCCATTCCGACCCTCCGATCAAAATCTCACCTATCAACCGGAATTCGCCAAAATACTAACTTCGCCAATTCAAGCCTAATTCTACACCAAACCTCCAAAATTACTTCCGATCAAGCTCATAAGTCACAAATCATCCCCCGAAGCTAACCGAATCATCGGAATTCATATCTGAGCCCTCTAACACATAAGTCAACGTCCAGTTGAGTTTTCCAAAATAAACCTTCCTTCAAGAGACTAAGTGTCTCATTTCCTACTAAAACCAATCCAAATCAACTCGTTCACATAAGACACTTATAATGAAGCATAAAGAAGCAGAAAATGGGGGAAACGGGGCGGTAACTCATGTGACAACGGGTCGGCTCGTCATATATAACACTAAAAAAACTTACACCAATCTCCAAAACCCCTCAAACAACATCGAATCAACAAAATAAAATCAGATTCAAGCCTAAGGTTCCAAAAACAACCAAATTCCGCTTTTGATAAAAAAAGTCTATCAAACCTCGTCCGAATGACCTAAAATTTTGCACACACATCAGAAATGACACGACAGACCTGCTCCAACTTCTTAAATTCCAATCCGACCCCTATAAAAATCTCACCTATCAACCGAAAAATGCCAAAACTCCAATTTCGCCAATTCGAGCCTAAATATATTTCGGACCTCCAAAACACATTCCGATCATACTCCTAAGTGCCAAATCACCTAACGGAGCTAACCAAATCATAAAAATTCCAATTCGAGATCATATGCTAACAAGTCAAAACTTGGTCAAAACTTTTAAATTTTAAGTTTCAAACTGAGAATTGTTCTTCCAAATCTGTTCCGATTACACTGAAAACCAAAACCGACAATTTACATAAGTCATAATACATCACACATGGCTAGCCACGCCCAAGAACTGGCGAGAAAAATGCAAAATCTCAAAACGATCGGCCGGGTCGTTACAATAAATCATAATGCATCCTCGTCATCATCGGCATCATCGTCCGAAGCATGTATGTAAGGTGTAGGGGTTAGAGCTATTATCTCGTAGGCGAAGGCCAAAAATAGATGGATTCACTGATGCAGATGGCTGCGATCTCTGTGACTGCGACATATTTGGATGGACAGCAAGTGGTTGTGATACTGATGGCTGTGACCCGAGTGGCTGTGACATGGATGGATGTGATCCATGTAGATGTGAAATGGATGGATGCGATCCATGTGATGCAAATGGATGTGATCCACATGGTCGTGAGGCATCTGGATTGTATGTCGGACGTATAGTCCTATGGCCCTGTGATGAAAGACCTGGTGTCTGCATGAAGGTGTAGGGCTCGTGATAGACTATTCAAAAACATATTTCACGTCATCATTAGGATTTTGTTCAACATTTTCATTGGGCTCACCCCCTAAGTGCACCCCAAAAACATCTGCAACCATATCATGAATTCTAGAATCACGATTTGTATTCTCCACCGACCTACTACTGTGACGACCCGACCCGTCGTCTCATGTGTTATTGCTCCGTTTTTCCCATTTTATGCTTCTTCACATTTCATTATCGTTATGTGGTGTGCTAGAGTTGATTTGGATTGGTTTTGATAAGAAATGAGACACTTAGTCTCTTTAAGGAAGGCTTAAGTTGGAAAAGTCAACCGGACGTTGACTTATGAGTTATAGGGCTCGGATGTGATTTTCGGTGATTTGGTTAGCTTTGGGGAATGATTTGTGACCTATGAGCGTGATCGGAATTGAATTTGGAGGTCCGTTGTAGAATTAGGCTTGAATTGGCGAAGTTAGTATTTTGGCGAATTCCGGTTGACAAGTGAGATTTTGATACAAGGGTCGTAATGGAATTCTGAGAGTTACTGTAGCTTTGATATGTGATTTTTGATGTGTGTGCAAAATTTCAAGTCATTCGGATGTCGTTTGGTTGGGTTTTCGATCGAATGTGTTTTTCGGAAGTTTTGAAGAAACTTAGGCCTGAATTCGTGGTGAATTGATGATTTTGGTGTTGTTTGACATGTTTTGATGATTGGAACAAGTTTGGATAATGTATTAAGATATATCTGTATTTTTGGTTGAGGTCCCGGGGTCCTCGGGGTGGTTTTGGATGGCCAACGGGGTGAATTTTGGACTTGTGTGATTGCTGATGGTTCTGATACCTGGTATTTCCGCATCTGTGGAAAAGTGACCGCAGAAGTTGTTTTGCAGATGCGGTGGAAGGGGTCGCAGAAGCGGTCCTTGAGGGCTTGGTATTTTTCGCAGGAACGGAAGGCTGTCCGTAAAAGCGGTCACCGCATATGCGGTTTTGGACCGCAGAAGCGGACCTGGTGGCTTAAGTGACTTCCGCAAAAGCGAAATGTTTTCCACAAAAGCGGTAACTGCAAAAGCAGTTTTTGTGCCGCAAAAGCGAAAATGACTGGGCAGAACATATTAAGTCTTCTTTGCGAATTTTTTTAAGGAAACAAACATTTTGGACTTCGGACTAAGGAGGTTTTGGGTGATTTTTGAAGAGGGTTTTTGTAACAACCCAACCCGTCGTCTCAGGTATTTTTGCCTCGTTTTCCCCGTCTTATGCTTCTATATGTTTCATTACATGTGTTTGGTGAATTTGAAGTAATTCGGATAGAGTTTGGTTGGAAATGAGACACTTAGTCTCTTTTAAGAAGACTTAAGTTGGAAAAGTCAACCGGATGTTGACTTATGAGTTAGAGGGCTCGGAATTGGATTCCGATGGTTCAGTTAGCTCCGGAAGATGATTTAAGGCTTAGGAGCGCAATCGGAAGTAATTTTGGAGGTCCGGTGAAGAAGTTAGCCTATATTGGCGAAGTTGGAAATTTGGCGAATTCCGGTTGATAGGTGATATTTTGATCCGGGAGTCGGAATCGAATTCCGAGAGTTGCAGTAGTTTCGTTAGGTGATTTTGGACTTGTCTGCAAATTTTCAGGTCATTCGGACGTCGTTTGGTTGGGTTTTTGACCGATGTGCAATTCGGAAGTTTTAAGAAACTTAAGCTTTGATTTGATGAAAATGGATGATTTTGATGTTAACGATAGTGATTTTATGATTCGAGCAAGTTTGAATGAGGTAATAGAACACATCTGTGCTTTTGGTTGAGGTCCCGAGGGCCTCGGGGTGATTCCGGATGGTTAACGGGAATTTTTGAGTTGGAAAAATGCAGCAGAAATTGCAGGGCAAAATTGTTCATCGCGATCGCAATCCTGGGGCTGCAATCGCATATAAGGAATTGGAGGGGGCTCATATTTGCTCTATGCGATCGCGTAAAGAGGTCTGCGATCGCATAGGTTTGGATGATTGGACAGTGCGATCGCGTGATGTTGTTTGCGATCGCGTAAGAGGATTTTCAGGGCATAGAATTTTTGGTCTATGCGATCGCAATGGGATCGATGAGATCGCATAGAAGGAGCTACAGTGGTCCGGACAGAATGTTAAAAACATTTCAGTGGCGAACCCAAGCTCATTTCCTCCATTTTTGGGCGAGCTTGGGAGCTTTTGTCGAGGGTTTTGAAGATTTTTCATTGGGAATCGATCAGAGGTAAGTTTTATGAGTTGATTACATGATTATATATAAGAATTATCCTTGGAATTCATGAGATTATAGCCAAATTGTAAGAAATTAGGGCTTGAAGCAAAAATATTCTAAATTTGGAATTGATAGGTCATTTGAGCTCGGATTTGGGAGTTCTTGGTATGTACGGACTCGTGGCGAGACAAGGATTCCGAAAATGTAAGTTTCATAATTTTTCGAGAAGCGGGCTCGGGGCTCGGGTTTTGCTAGTTCCGAGGTTTTTGCTATAATTCGATTGTTTTCGATTGGGTATTATCCCATTTGCATATTGTGATGTATTCGCTATGTTTTTGGCTAGTTTCGACGCGGGTGGAGGCCAATTTGAGGGGCAAAGGCGTCGCGAGCGAGGAATTCCACCGGTTCGAGGTGAGTAATACTTGTGAATGATAGTCTGAGGGTTTAAAACCCCGAATTTGCACATCTTAGTGTTGCATTGAGGTGACTTGCACGCTGGACCTGAGCATGGGGTAGAGCACCGTTGGGGATCGTGACTTGGTCCGTCCCGGTTGTTGGTATTTACCGTGTATTTGCAAATGATTTGTTGTTATCATTATGATTTGGGCTCATTGCCATACTTGGGGCTTATTGCCGATTGTTTAAACTCTTTATGAATTACCATCACTGTTTGAAATACTATTTGAACTCAGTTCGTGTGATTTACACTGTTTTATGAACTCAGCTATATTTTTCTCAAACCTGGAGTTTTAACTGATATTTGAACTATCATTTGAGCTGAGTATCACTGTTTTACTGACGCTCGAGGGGCTTTTTGACTATTTTTGGACAGATTGGGGCCGAGGGCCACATGTGAGGGCATGATGAGTGATGTGAGGAGGCTTTCAGCCCTCGAGTGTTATGTGAGGAGGCTTTCAGGCCTCGAGTGTATTGTGAGGAGGCTTTCAGGCCTCGAGTGTATTGAGAGTAGGCTTTCCGGCCTTGTGTTGATATTATTCAGGCTTTCAGGCCTTATTGATAGCGCTTGGGCTGAAGAAGCCCCTCCGGAGTCTGCACACCCACAGTGAGCGCGGGGTACCCTTTGATATGAACAGTGGTAACAATGGCACTGTTGTATATGTTTCAGTCAGGTAAAATGACTGACCAGTCAGGTAACAATGACTGACTAGTGGTAACAATGACGCTGAAACACTTTGGTCAGGTAACAATGGCTGACCGGTCAGGTAACAATGGCTGACCGGTCAGGTAACAATAGCTGACCTTATTTGTGTAATCTTGTTCAATTTATTTCTTTAAAGAGAATGTTGTTGCTATAATATCATGGATTCTACTGTCTAATTGGTTTACTGCTTAAGATAGCATTATTTGTGCCTTTTGGGATTTTGTTCTTTCAGTTGTTATTCACTTTTATTACCACTGAGTTAGAAGTACTCACTCTACTCCCTTCACCTTGTGTGCAGATACAGGGATCCAGGAGAGCAGTTGATATCTGTTGCTATTTCAGCTAGTTGCGGAGTTATCGAGGTAGCCGCCAGCATCCGCAGGACCCGATCTCTCATTCCCGTTATCTCTTTTACTTTTGCTTTAGACTCGGCTTGTTTAGGATATTATTCCGTTGTATGTAGAGGCTTAGGCTTGTGACACCAGATCCTGATAGGCTGTTATTTCGGTTATTTTGTTTTTCCACACTCACTTCATATCATTATGGAAATAGGAGATTTTACCTAATTTGGAATATTTGAGTTGATAATTGGAAATGGAAAACGAAAATGGTCGGGCTTGCCTAACAAGGTGTTGGGCGCCATCACGACCGGGTATGGAATTCGGGTCGTGACAAGTTGGTATTAGAGCCTAGATTATCAGGTCTCGCGAGTCATGAGCCGGTTTAGTAGAGTCTCGCGGATCGGTACGGAAACGTCTGTATTTATCCTCGAAAGGCTGCAGAACCTTTAGGAAAACTTCACTTTCTTTGAATTCTTATCGTGCGTACTTGATTCAGCTTGAGATATAATTCTTGAAATTCCTTCCACACTTCTGTATGCGCACGCGAGCGCTCAGTAGTGTATGTGCCTTAATGGCTTGTGATTCCCCGATCAAGGGGCGAGAGGTAATCTCCGTGAGTTCATGTTGGGCTAGTCTGGAGGACTTGAGGCCGGATCTTTGCCTATGGCTTGAGCACCGAGGTGTTGATTGTGTGGGCAAGTGTTTTGAACTTATATGTTCAGTGTTGTTCTTATTAGCCAGAATGGTGGCTGAATATCCATGTGATGAATATGTTGGTACCGTGGGGTGTATCTATGTGTTCTTGGTAGTGACGAAAGAGTCTGCTGAATAATAGATGAGCTGATAAGTGTTCGTTTCCCATTGTGATCTGTTGTGTGGCCCCGAGTTATGGGCGTGTGAAGAATATTTTCATATTTCCTAGTTGAGAGGTAAGGTGCACTATGTGTGGCGGTATGAGTTCAAACTCAAAAAGACTAATTGATTGTGTAACGTATATAATGGTGGAAGGAATGTTGAAATATTGAAATGAGGTGAAGCAGGTGGGTTATCTCCTGCGGAGAGTTTTTGAGCTGTATGATCCTTAGGTGTATGTTAAAATACCTCATGTGTAATTGAAGGGTATGTGTTGTAATTTGAGAATGTGGGACGCTAAAGAAAGTGGACTCAGCTGTGGTAGAGATGAATGGGAGATGTGTGGAGGGCTACAGTACTAATTGATCTATGTTCTCAT